>CM022779.1:11714333-11729333 GCA_012411365.1 Ameiurus melas
AAACAAAAACGGCTAACGTTAAGCTGATATTACATACCAGAAATGATAATGATATAATGATGATGAGTATTTATTAATCACATATACATTACAGGGTGTACGGTGGCTTAATGGTTAGCTCCAGGGACCTCCAGGGTCGCCGGTTTGAGTCCCGCCGGGGCCATGTGTGTGCAGAGTTTGCATGTTCTCCCCGTGCTGCGGGGGTTTCCTCTGGTTTCCTCCACCAGTCCAAAGACATTCATAGTAGGCTGATTGGTGTGTCTAAAGTGTCCGTAGTGTATGAATGGGTGTGTGAGTGTGTATGTGATTGTGCCCTGCGATGGACTGACACCTGTCCAGGGTGAACCAAACCTTGTGCCCGATGCTCCCTGGGATATTCTCCAGGTTCCCTGTGACCCTGAAGCTGAGTAAGTAGTAGAAGATGGATGGACTTATAAATTACAGCACAGTGAAATTCTCTTTTCTTCACATATCCCAGCATGTTATGTGGTTGGCGTCAGAGCAGAGAGGAGAGCCCCTGGAGCAGACAGGGTTAACCCACTCAGAATCGAATAATCAAATAAATCGTATTAAAATGTAAGATAACGTTAATTATAAATATTGATATGCGAGTCAGTCAGGTTCGCCTCTTTGTGTCTTTGAGGCAGATCGTACTTCCGCGTCCTCGTTTAAAGGCCGTAAACCCTGATGTACCCTTAAAGCACCACATATGGGAAGTGCTGTACTGTGAACAGGAACCAGAGACCTAAATCTGAAGAAATGAGCTCTGTCAATTTGCTGAAATGCAAAAACAAAAATGTTCTCACATACCCCTTGCATTTTTTTTTTTTAGGAATCGAGAATAAAGTCTATTGCCATAATAAAGTGAGGCCTCAGGCTTCAATACTCGATGAAGCCTCCTCAGAACACAAATCATTGGTCATTAACTCCGAAACCCAGCATCTTTAAATATATCCAAATTGTGCATTTTTCCTTTTACAGTTTTCAAAGCGAATAAGCTTATAAGCCTGTTGCAACCCTGTAGCCACTCTCACGCTGTTACAAAGCACTTCCTGGGACAAAAAAAAAGTGTTCGCACACCACTGGAACGACACGAAACCTCCGTGAACGTCAGTGCCCTCGGGTCACTGTCACCTCGGGTCATCGTCTACATTCCCAACTCATCCGAACACCGTGTGCAAATAATATGTTATTATTTCTGCTATTATTTCTGGTCTTAAGTATGAAATTACAAGTATGCAAAGAAAAAAAATGAATCATAGATGTAATTCTTGTGTATTTGCTAGTATTTTATTTTTTAAATGTCCATTGTATGAACGAGGCCTGTCGGGTTTTTTTAGGCGCTTAACTACAGCGGCCTTGAAGGCCAACCAAGCCTATACAAGCCAACTTTTAAAATAAAAGAGTCAACTTTTAAAAAGAAGCCAGCTTTTAAAATAAAAGGAAGCAATGTTAAATAAGACAGGATTCGTTTAGAAATAAAAGCACGCAATCTCGCCTCATTGCCCCTCAGGGCCGCTGTCGTTTATGGAGGGTCTGTGTGCAGCCTTTAGTTTGATTCAACGTGGAATTTTTAAATCAACACACACTCTTTGGTATTTTGTCACTTTTGTTATCAATTCTTTTTATGTCATATTGTGACTTTGCCGCTGGATTAGAAATTTAACAAAAGGTTAACATATTTCCACTGATTAACAACAGTCGTCCGACGGATACATTTTTTTTTCGGAATGTGAGAAACTGCTTCTGTGACACTGAAGTAAATAAATCGTCCAAATATTTTGCCGAATAAGCTCGTTCTGTCTCCTTTCAACCCCCGTGCCCCGACGAAAAAGAAAAAAAAATCATTAGTGGACTTTTTTTTTCATTTTATTCGTTCAAACATTTCCACTTAGGTTGACGCAGAAGGTCATTGTCCTTCACACACACACACACACACACACCACACACAGACAATTATGAAATCAATGTGGACATGACGCAGTGTTGATTTTGGCATTTTGGCACCCTAGCTGAGATTCCTATTGGTGCCCCCGAAACCCCACCCCCAACGTTCCCTAACGTTCCTCTACATCTCTGTCTATAGCCTAGTTCGCTTATACCCTGAAACGGCCCTGATTAATCCTTACGATATTCAATGACTTTTCTTGGAATCAAATTGAATTAGAATAAATGTTTGCTGTCTGGAATTCCACACGATATTACTTTAACTGTTGGATTTACATTAACACCAGCAATGTACAGTAGAGGAAAAAATCGATGGTGCTGAATTAATACCGTGCTTTTATTATCTATAATAAAATGAATGTTTTTGTAATATATCATCGTCTAATATCGTTTTTCCAAACTTCAGCTGTTACTGCAGCATCATTTTCTGGTTCTTGGCTGACATCCACCTGACATCCTCTGCTGCTGTATCACATCCAGGTTAAGGTTCAGTTGTAAAGAGTGGTTATTGAGTTACTGTACCCTACCTGTCAGCTCGAACCAATCTGGCTGTTCTCCTCCGCGTTTTCATCCACAGAACTGCAACTTACTGGAGGTCTTTTCGTCTTTTTTTCACCATTCTGAGTTTAGATAGACAGAGAGACAGACAGACAGACAGTCAGATAGAAAGTTAGATAGATAGATAAATAGATAGATAGAGAGAGAGACACACAGACAGACAGATACACAGACAGACAGACAGACAGAGAGTTAGATAGATAAATAGATAGATAGAGAGTGAGAGACACACAGACAGACAGACAGTCAGATAGAGAGTTAGATAGATAGATAGATAAATAGATAGATAGATAGATAGATAGATAGATAGATAGATAGATAGATAGATAGATAGATAGATAGATAGATAGATAGATAGAGACAGACAGACAGACAGACAGACAGATAGAGAGTTAAATAGATAGATAGATAGATAGATAGATAGATAGATAGATAGATAGATAGATAGATAGATAGATAGATAGATAGATAGAGAGATAGAGAGTTAGATAGATAGATAAATAGACAGATAGAGAGATAGACAGATAGATAGATAGATAGATAGATAGATAGATAGATAGATAGATAGATAGATAGATAGATAGATAGAGAGAGACAGACAGATAGATAGATAGATAGATAGACAGATAGAGAGAGATAGATAGATAGATAGATAGATAGATAGATAGATAGATAGATAGATAGATAGATAGATAGATAGAGATAGACAGATAGATAGATAGATAGATAGATAGATAGATAGATAGATAGATAGATAGATAGATAGATAGATAGATAGATAGATAGATAGATAGATAGATAGATAGACAGATAGAGAGAGACAGACAGATAGAGAGAGATAGATAGATAGATAGATAGATAGATAGAGAGATAGAGAGTTAGATAGATAGATAAATAGACAGATAGAGAGATAGACAGATATATAGATAGATAGATAGATAGATAGATAGATAGATAGATAGATAGATAGATAGATAGATAGATAGATAGATAGATAGATAGATAGATAGATAGATAGAGAGGAGACAGATAGATAAATAGATAGACAGATAGAGAGAGATAGATAGATAGATGGATAGATAGATAGATAGATGAATAGATAGATAGATAGATAGATAGATAGATAGACAGATAGAGAGTAGACAGATAGATAGATAGATAGATAGATAGATAGATAGATAGATAGATAGATAGATAGATAGATAGATAGATAGACAGATAGAGAGAGACAGACAGATAGAGAGAGATAGATAGATAGATAGATAGATAGATAGATAGATAGATAGATAGATAGATAGATAGATAGATAGATAGATAGATAGATAGATAGATAGATAGATTTTATTTTATTTAGAGCATTTTATGAGATTAACAGCATAATTTTTTTCAATTATAGAAGGAACATTACAGTGTGTATAATAATACCTTAACATGTTCAGGGTTGAATTAACTCTGGTAGTGTTTACAAAATTCTCAGATTTATTCCACATTCGGGAAGTATTTTGTGTGTGTGTGTGTGTGTGTTGCTGTAAGTGGACAGTGCATCTCCTCCGAGCAGCTGTCTGTGCCGTAAGAGGACACCAGCAGCTCCACAATGACCCACTGCATCAATCTCCTGCAGCCTGACAGCCGCTATGTCCACCTGTCCCTCTTACATGGCCAAGTCTCAGCCAGCGACGCCGCTACGCGTGTGACGACCAGTGACGTGTGCGCCGGTGTTTTTCTACCCATGAACGTGTGCGTGCGTTCTTACAGTCCCATCACAGGCGACTATTGTGCCAGGGTAGATATCTCAGGGTCAATCTCGCTGGATGTCCTTTACATTATAGGACATATAAATAAATGCACTGCCGTTTGTCTACTCCGTCTTTATCTCTGCAAGCTCCACATTTTTTCCAGTGTAGGTATTTTTATAATTTTTTTTCTTTCATACAGCTGGCTATAAAGCACCTCAACTACAGCTCGCTTCCTTCAGAACGTGTGTTGACTACATTTATTACCCATACTACATTTAATCATGAGAGTGAATGAATACTTTCATTTCCATGGCAATCCAACATGGTCTCGTTCATCATTCATCTTCAATTAGCACTTAATCCTGGTCAGGATGGCGGTGTATCCTATCCTGGGAATATTGGGCGTGAGGTGAGAATATACCAGTCTATCGCAGGGGAACCACACACACACACACACACACACACACACACACACACACACACACACACACTGGTGCATCAGACTTGAGAATATAATGGTGCTGTAGCCATAATAATGCTGTGATGAAGCTCTTCTTGGCTTACAATATTTACACCCAAATACCTGAGTTCGGTACATTATCAACATTTAGCCACTAATATAAATTCATTCCTTAACTATTAATGAAGCTGTTTGTTTATATCGGTCTTTGTAAACTTAATTTTAGTCAAAGCTCTTTATTATTTAGTTACCACTGGTTTATTATTCTTTTTATTAACACATAATAGTTGGTAATTGGTCATCATTGGTAACTTAATCATTAAATAATGATGAAATGTTTCATGTAAAGCTTACAGAACATTTCTTCTTCTATCTTCTTTACCAGGCTCTCCAGGTTTCCGTGTGCAAAACATCTTTTGTTCAAAATCACATCCATACCTGGCTTTCACAGACAGTTGCTTTCACGTTTTAACTTGAAAATCCCGTGCCCTCCCTGCACTCATCTTCACACCTCAGCAATCACCTCTCATCCTACATGTCTTTTTCCCCCTTTTTCCCCCTTTTCCTGAGGATTTCCCTCCTTTTCCTCTGCAGCTGCACCTTTCACGTTAATGCAGCTGAGCTCCATTAGGATCTCTGGGTCTCCCTTCCTTCATTTCAGCCTGTAATGCTCCTGTGCCCTGGGGCCCAGGCCTAATGGCTGCAGCTTTTAGGAGGAAGTAGGAGGGTTTTAAGTTACCTAGCCAGGTAACACTGTGTTTGTTTGCTATTATCCCAGCAAGTCCAGAGGTCATAGGACATGAAAAAGTGCCCAGGCGTTTGAAGACAGAGAACTGTTGACACACTGAATGGATGATACTTAATCCTGGTATTGGAGTGGGCTTTAGAGCTTCCCAACACATAGTCCTACTTTGCACCAAATGCATTTCTTGCGTCAGGAGAAGAGAGGAACGGGTCTTGACTACTGATACACATCTGTGAATCTGTATTTTTGCACAACTGAAATGCTAATCACAACTTCTTTATGAGCTGAACTTTGTGTGGAACCAGTCAGAAATGTGACTCTATGCTAGTGTATATGGAGATCCGGGATTATGACTTGCTACTCAATGCAGACTTCTTGGACTCCAATCACACAGAATGCATGGAGGGGAAAAAAACCCTACATGTCTGGTCAAGTCTGGTCAAAGATGACATTATGCAACCACCACAATGAGAAATTGACATTGTTCCATCAGAATAGCAGTGTCTCCGTTGTTATATTTTGGCTACATTGATTTCCATGACAAAAAGGGAATGTCTACATGTAAACATATGGTAAAAAAAAAAGTTGGCTTTACACAGTACGATTTGGAGCTGATTTGCTGTTGCAGACAAATTTAAGAAAAATAAATCTTTGGTTGTGGGTTGAGATTGGGAGTCTTAGAACATATAATGTGTCGTGCTTACCAGTGTCCGATTTAGTGCCATTCCAAACATGGGGCGGCTGTGGATCAGGTGGTAGAGCGGTTTCTCCACTAATCGTAGGGTTGGCGGTTCGATTCCCAGCCCACGTGCCTTCACAAGCCTTGGGCAAGACAGTGAACCCCGAGTTGCTCCCGATGGCAAGTTAGCGTCTTGCATGGCAGCTCTGCTACCACTGATGGGTGAATGAGAACCAATGTAAAGTGCTTTGTAAAACTACTAAGGTTAAAAAAGCACTATATAAGTGCAGACCATTTACCATTAGTAGAGGGAATATGAAATGTTACCGATGTCATTATTATTTAGAATTTAATTCTGAAATCGATGGTTTGTGAATTACAACAAACTTTCACATGCAGGAATGTTTTTATTATGTTTACTTGGCCTGCAAGTTGGGAAAGGTCAGGAGTCAGGACATGAGTGTGATAAAAATTTATGCTGATTTAGAATCAGTATTTCATCCATCCATCCATCTTCTACCGCTTACTCCTTTTCAGGGTCACGGGGAACCTGGAGCGGATCCCAGGGAGCAAGCGGAGTACACCTCGGACAGGGTGCCAGTCCATCACAGGGCACAATCACATACACACTCACACACCCATTCATACACTATTTAGACAATTTAGACACGCCCATCAGCCTACCATGCATGTGTTTGGACTGGGGAGAAAACCGGTACCGGAGGACCCCACGCGCAGCAGAACATGCACCCCGGACCCCTAGGTAGGCCCTTGTTACAAACATCAAAAAAAAAGAACAATTCAGAAGAAATTCAGACAAATTCAAACATGTGAAGGCTATGTGGTTGGATTTCATTCAATTTCATACAAAGTTATAAGAAACGGTTTAAAGCCTAACGCTAAGCATTGCTTTGTAACATTTGATACAGATTGAAAAGTACTAACTTTGCAAGTCTGGGAATCTTGCTGAACAGTTTACACATTACATACAAGTAGATTTATATATGGATGCGTTTTAACTTGGACTCACCCATTTCTTTTTTTAAAAGAAACCGTGTAACACACACAAAAAAAAGACAAAATTATTATTCCACAGTTATGTCGCCATGTTGCCTCTTGTACCTGTTAAAAACGCTGAAGTCAAGAAAATAAGATTTTTACCATTCAACAATGAGTCAACCCTTCTCAGGCAACAATATTTAACTTCTTAGACAAGGTTTCTTCGCATGCAATGGCTGCATTTTACTCTTAAATAAGTGGTAAGGTTGAAAGCATTGAGCTTTTTTAGCATAGAATTAGCAAATGCATAAAATGTAGTTGACTAGCATACATGCTAATGACATGAGGACATTAAGGAAATTCGAATGATTTGCATTTAGTCTCCGTTACCGTTAGTAACTTTCAAAGCCCCCAGATTTTATTTACAAAAAACAAAAAGAGCTACAGTGTTTCATTTTGGTGACTGTGGTGACTGGTCGAGTTCGATGTAAGTCTAGCATCGCATTAAATAGTTGCATGAATAATTATGTCAGTAGAAGGTCCTCACAAGGATAATAAGACGGATGTGTGTGTGAAATGTGTGATTTTGACAGTAGGTTCTCTAAAGTAAGGCCTTTACACTCTGAGGAGGTCCTGAATGTTGAAGAATATAGTAAGCATGAGCTCATATGAGTATAATTTAGCTTTTCCATTTCTTAATTTCGGGGAATGCGGAGTTCCTTCGGCTCGTGCGCTCAGTGTGAGGCCAGATACTTCAAATCCTGTCTCCATTTAGCGTCGTATTGTGCCTTACACCACATTCCCCGGCTGGAGCTGCATTAATGAAACCTTGATACTTCTGAATGATGTGTGCGGGAATAAAAAAACGGGTACTTGTCAGTTTCGCAGCTTGTTTTAATCAGCACGTGAGTACGCCTCTTCGCATGTAAACGATTTCAGCCAGTTAAGCTTAATGTCTTAACATGCGAGATGGATTTCCCTTGAGGACCGTAGCGTTTTTAAAAATCAGTCGGAGCGCTCCACAGAGAGCACGGCAGCTGTTTCTCCAACTAGGCACGTGTTTCACTCAGGAATTGTAGCAGTGACAAAGCGGCCACGTTGTTAGTTTGTGTGACAGTCGATATGTTGACGCTTGTATTTCATCAGTCCAAGGAAACGTCTCGTATTTACGCGTGTACTCACATTCGTTTAGAGCGTAGAGCGATGCATGCAGACGTGACGGCTCTTTGTAGCCCTCACACGGCTGCAGCCGAAAAGGAAATCACGGTGAGCGTAAACATAGCCATAATTATCTGGAAGAAACGCAACACTTTTCTGCAGGTGAAACGTCAGTTCGACTTAAAGCGAACATCTACTGTATATGGATCCAGTCACTTTATTTTACATGCGACTCCATGTGTCACCGCATTTCCCTTGAAGAGGTGTGTCAACATTTTGGCAGTTGAATATGTTTAAATTCTTACACACAGGCAGTCAGGCTTAAAGGGTCCTGTTTCCACACAAAACCGCAGAATTTTCTGCCAAACCCATACACCCATATACCTCAGCCAAGTGTACTTAAACAGCTAAAATAACACTTCTTGGTACAAAAAAGAAAAGAAAAGAAAAAATTCAGGTGAAAGGAAAAAACAAAAGTCTATATTTGTTCGCATTTCTTCCAAATGTTACAAACGTTTTCTTTTTCAACTAAGTGCTTGCATTCTCTTCTTTTCTTTTTAACCAGGTTCCTCTGTAGTTAGAGTGTATCAGCCATGTCAGGAATTCCCAGGACGAGACCTTTGGACTCTTCTCTTTTCTTTAAAACGTGTTCAGCTCCACTTGACATGTAGGGAACGTATAAAACAGTGAAATGTGACACCGCCATTTAAGAGTTAACACCTCCAGAGTAGCGCCGTGACAGGATGTTTTGAAAGTTCTGCATTCATGATATAACACACATGGAGGTATTTACCTGTCAAATACTGTAGATCGGTTGGCTTTTGTAAAACAATTCATGAAACAAAGCACTGAGGTAAAAAAAAAAAAAAATAAAAAAATAATAGTTATAAATAAGAAAATATTAAACCGTGAAGTAACTTTAGAACAGGTTAATAATAACCAAAACCCAGGGCTGTTACACCAGATATGATGATAAATACGAAAGATTTGATGTATCAGTTTAAGCTGTTTTATGGTTAAGGTGACTCCAAACCATCTGTGCGCAATAAAACAATAATGCGAGTATGCAATGGCCTGTCTGTCTGAACACAGCTGTTTATTCAGGACATGCTGTCTCTCTGTGATGGGAATGAACAGCTCCAGGCTTGGTAGTGCGCAGGCCTGAGTGCTAAAGGTTTAACAAAACCTGATCGTGGAGGATCAGCACCATTCCTCAGGATTTCGAGGGCCTCAGCGGCACGCTGACCTTAGAAACGAGCTGCGTTATCTCTATTAGCGCGGCATAGTCAGGATCCTTTCACGTGATTTAAATTGGACGTTTCGTTAAGGATGACAAAACAAAATGGTGACTAGCGCGTCATGGCGTACGCGGATTGCTAAATTGGTTTAGCTTCCCTGTCACAAATCCACCACTCTGATGGTTACTAATGTGAAAAACGCCAGCCGTGATGGTGTGAGAATCAGCAGCCATGTGACACTTGTGGATGGACCGAATGTCGTTCAGAGCCGTTTCACACCTCAGGCGTTTAGCGATGTTCACATACCGACAATCGGCGGTGGGAGAATGACATAAACTCTCAAACAGCAGCGAGACGCAAACCCGGCGTACACTTGTGCGATGATGTGCTTCAAGGCGACGACAAGTGAGTGCTAGCATGCTGAATTGGAAGTCATAGAGGCATATCTGTAAACACTGAAAGATCCGTGCGCATGGTGGTCTGTTTAAGTGGAACCGTACAGCCTGAATGGTAGACATTCAGATTGCATCTTCCAAGCAGCAGCACTGCCAGGGAGGGTCATCGGCCTTGATTAGCACCGATCGGAATGTGGCTTCGTAGCTGGAGTTGTGTGTGGCAATGCATTCAAAACGCTCCGTCTGCTCGTAACGGCGTAGGGGTAATAAATTCGTTCGTTTCGGCCGAGCGAAAACACAGTTCTTTGTGCTCTTCGCCGTGCACATGCTTACAATTACATCTTGACATTGAGAAGCGTAATTGAAGACGACACTTAATGCATATACAGAAGAGTGACTTCAACAGGGTAATGGAAAGCTGGAGGCTCTGACATGACATTATAAGTAAATCTTGATGAAATCTGCACACTGTACTGCACTCACGGAAGAGTACACCGGACGTGTGTATGCCCAGACATTCTCTATTCTCTATCTCTATCTAATTTGTTTAAATATAAATAAAATAAAAATAAATATGATATTTCTTAGCTTTTGAATATACATTATGTGAGACGTTTTATCCCATAATGTTGCTTAAAAGTAAAAAAAAAAAAAAGTATATGTATATATATATATATATATATATATAAATCTCCCACAATATCCTCCCTATCATACGGCATGCTTCCTCTGAGACACGTAAAGTCAGCTCACCGCAGGGCTCAGAACAGCGGAACAGAAACAGTGGTATAGAAAATGGATGTATAGTAACTCTTCTCAGCACCAATCAGATTGCGTTAAGTGCTTTATTGTGCACTATATTGTGACATTATTGTGTTTTTTATTTTTTTTAAGTACTGTGAACTGCTAAGTCTGGTCCTCCTTGTTGCTTTTGTGTTGTGACACCACATTTCCCCTTGGGATCAATTAAGTACTCTCAATAAAGCTTGTCCTGAAGAATGAATGAATGAATGAACACACTGTTAAATAAAATTAGTGTGAGAGAGAGAGAAAGAGAGAGAGACTAAGCTGCATGCTCATACTGTAGCTTGCTTTACTTTATAAATAAGATCAGTTGCCATGTTCAAGAGAGATCACAATTCTAATCCTGTCTTTAGGCCCATGATCCTAAGGTGGGAGGGATGGCACACTCTCTCTCCCCTGTCAATCACAGCGACACTAGCCAATCAGGTATGTCTCTGAGCTCATGGACTGTATGCAGAAGAGGCTGGATAACAATTTCCTCCAAGTGTGTTATGCCGCTAATCAATGTTCAGTGTGCGCTTTCTACTGTTCAGGGTCACGGTGGATCTGAAGGTGGGTCTCTGGGTGTGAGGCGAGGATAGGACGGTGAAACACTGTATGTTGCAACAATTTAGCAAATAAAAATTTTGCAAATAAAATAATTCCCGCCTTAATTTGCTTTGTCGGCCTAATTAGTTGCAATATGTTCCTCTTGTTGTTTCTTTTTAGTAACACTTATTCTTCCAGCCTTTCGTTGCTCACGTCCTAACTTATTTGAGATATGTCGTGCCCATCAAATTCAAAATTACTTAGTTTTTTTTTTTACTTAAAATGCTACTTTTTGCTCAGTTTAAACATTTGATATGTTTTCTATGTTCTGTTGTGAATAACGTATGGGTTTATGAGATTTGCAAATCATTGCATTCTGTTTTTATTCTGTACATTTCACACAGCGTCCCAATTTTTTTGTAATTGGAGTTGTATATAATTAATACAATACGACTAATGACTTCATATAAATATAAGAGGCAGTTAAAAAAATTATAATACTGCTATTACTACTACTACTACAACTACTACTACTAGTACTAATACTAATTCAAATAATACTACTACTACTACTACGTCTACTACTACTACTATTACTACTACTACTACTATTACTACTACTACTACTACTACTAATAATAATAAAAAAATACTACTACTACTACTACTACTAATAATAATAATAATAATTCAAATACTACTATTACTACTACTACTTCTACTACTACTACTATTACTACTATTACTACTATTACTACTACTACTACTACTACTACTACTATTACTACTACTACTAATAATAATAATAATTCAAATACTACTATTACTACTACTAGCTGCTGCTACTACTGTTGCTGCTATTGCTACTACTACTGTTGTTCGCTACTACTATTGCTACTGCTGCTACTGCTACTACTGCTGTTGTTGCTGCTGCTAGTAGTGATAAAGAGTGCTGCTACTACTACTGCTACTACTACTGCTACGCTGCTGCTACTAGTGGTGGTTAAGGTGCTGCTACTGCTGCTGCTGCTGCTGCTGCACCTACTGCTGCTGCTGTTGCTGCTGCTGCTGCTGTTGCTGCTGTTACGGCTGCTGCTGTTGCTGCTGCTACTGCTGTTGCTGCTGCTGCTGGCTGCTGCTGCTGCCGTTGTGCTGCTGCTACTGCTGTGGCTACTGCTGCTGCTGCTAGTGCGTAGAAGGGTTCAGATGCTGCTGCTGCTGCTGCTGCTGCTGCTAGTTCTGGTTAGTGCTGCTGCTGCTCTGGCTGTTGCTGCTGCTTGGCTGCTACTACTATGCTGTGCTTTCTGCTGCTGCTGCTACTGCTCGTGCTGCTGCTGCGCTGCTGCTGTTGCTGCTGCTGCTATTTCTCTGTGCAGTGCCTGTCCTCTACGCTGTATTGCTATGTGTGTGTAAAGATGCTGCTGCTGCTACTGCTGCTTAGTATGTGTGTGTTCAGATGCTGCTGTGCCGCTGTTCTGCTGCTGCTACTGTTGCTGCTGTTGCTGCTGCTACTGTTGCTGCTGTATACTGCTGCTGCTGCTACTGCTGTTACTGCTGCTGCTGATGATGAGGGTGCTGCTGCTGCTGCTGCTACTGCGATGGTAGTGATGTGATGTGCTGCTGCTGCTGTTGCTGCTACGTATATTGCTGTTATTGTGATGTTTGCTGTTGCTGTGTTGGGGCTGGTTCTTTTTTTGTTTGTACGTTTGCTTCTTCTCTGGGGTTGTGCTGGCTGCATGTTCTTGTTGGCCTCTATTTGGTTGGTTCTTGTGTTGGGACGCTTTGGGTGTAAGATACTACTTAGTTGCTGCTGCTATGCGGGGGCGCACACGGCTGTTGCGGCTGCGCCTGCTTGCTGCGTACTCTGCAGATGGTGCGCTTGGTCTGGTATTATTCTGTTTGGCCTCTACTGGCTGCTGTATGTTGTGCTGCTTGGTTGGTTATGCGCTGCGTTTTCCTGCTTGCTGCTGGCTCGTTGTCTGCTGCTCGTGCGTGGTGGTGCTGCGGGGGTGGCGTTGTGGGGCATGCGTGTGGTGGTATGTAAAGTCTACTAAGGAAAGCGCGCTAGCTATGCTGCTGCTGTTATTAATGGTTAAGTCTATTTCGAGCGCGCCTGTATTGTTTAAGATTGTACTATACTTATTTGTATTAGCTGCTACTCGCGTCTACTGCATTTCTGTTACTGCTACTACTACTTTAATGGTTTTAGTGCTACTGCTGCTACTGCTGCACGCTGCTGTTCTCTCTGCTTTGCTGCTGCTCTACTGCTGTGCTGTACTTGCTGCTGCTACTGCACAGCTATACTACTATTGCTGCTACTAATATTGTTTTTAAGTACTGCTACTGCTGCTACTGTTGCTACTGTTTTGTGCTACTGCTATGCTGTGCTATACGCTACTGTTCTGCTATGCTACTGTATGCCTATTGCTACTGCTGCTATTGCTGCTGTGCACGCTACTGCTACTGTACTGCTGCTGCTACTAATAATGGTTTAAAATTGCTACTATAAATGTAGTAATGATTAAAAGTACTACTACTACTGCTGCTGTTGCTGCTCTACTGCTGCTTTTGAGTGCTACTACTACTCTATATAGCCTACTTGCTGCTACTGTACTGCTACTACTACTGCTGCTACTACTACTGTCTGCTACTACAGCTACTACTGCTACTCTGCTAATGTGTGGTATGATAAGTGCTATGCTACTATATTGCTACTACTGCTGTTTCTATTGCTGCTACTGCTATATGTATGTTTGGTCTACTACTTTTGTATTGTTGTTGTAATACTTCTATACTATTCTATCTATTGCTACTCTACTTATAGTGTTGTTTGGTACTGCTCATCTATTTTATGTAATGTGTATGTGTGCTACTTACTATATCAGCTATATGGTGTGGTACTACTAAATTTTATATAATATGTTGCTACTAATTATCTATTGGTAATTAAAAGTACTTACTCTACTACTAGTTTGTGTGGTATATATATTAATATTACTGTAGTATTGTTTTGTATTGTTCTACTTATACTACTATATAGTAATTTAACAACTATGGTTAATCTACTATATATGATGTAGTTTAAAATACTACTACTACTACTACTACTACTACTACTACTAATAATAATAATAATAATAATACATTTAAAAATACTACTACTACTACTACTAATAATAATAATAAATTTAAAAATACTACTACTACTACTACTAATAATAATAATAAAAAATACTACCACTACTACTACTACTAATAATAATAAATACTACTACTACTACTACAACTAATAATAATAATAATTAAATACTACTACTACTACTACTAATAATAATAGTAATTAAAAAATACTACTACTACTACTACTACTACTAATAATAATAATAATTAAAAATACTACTACTACTACTACTAATAATAATTAAAAAAGTACTACTACTACTACTATTAATTATTATCATTATGTAAATACTACTACTACTACTACTACTACTACTACTACTACTACTACTAATAATAATAATAATAATAATAATAATAATAATATTTAATAATTATTAAATAATAATAATTATTATTATTTAAAAAATATGGTTAACCACACATGGTGGCTTAGTGGTTAGCATGTTTGCCTCACACCTCCAGGGTCCGGGGTTCAAGTCCCACCGGGGCCACGTGTGTGTGTGGAGTTTGCATGTTCTCCCTGTTATGCGGGGGTTTCCTCCGGGTACTCCGGTTTCCTCCCCCAGTCCA
>CM022779.1:11734333-11876833 GCA_012411365.1 Ameiurus melas
TGCTCAAGAAATCGAACATTCCCTTCCTTTGTATTAAAATTCTCAAAGTATGAAAAACATTCCCCGGATTCGTAACGCGTTCTCGGACTTTTAGAATGTTATAACGTGATATGTTTCATCTATAGCACATTATAATGTTGTAATATTTCAAAAGGCAAACTGGCACAAATGATAAACTTGACAGAGACAAATCGGAATAAAAGTCGAGAGTCGAGAGCTTTAATGTCATTCTAGCTATATATAAGTATACAGCAGAATGAAATAGTGCCGCTCCAAGGCCTTGGTGGATATAAAATCGACACAGTTTGATGCAAAATCGTTTTATATTTGGAAATTCTTGGGCTGCGTGTAAACGTAGCTACTGAGCCGGTGATGACTGAGATCCGAACAGCAGATTTTTGGCAGTGTGTTCACAGCAATGAGCCGACTTCACATTCAGATACATGTAGGATATATACAGCAACACTGAAACAGTCTGTGTGTGTGTGTGTGTGTGTGTGTGTCCATTTGCTGGCACTTCCTCACGTGTCTCTTCTCCTTGCTTATCCTTAACTCACAAACCTCTTGTTTCCACGAGGGTGTGTTCGAAAAAACATTCCTTTTTTTTTTTTTTTTTTTTTTTTTTTACAAAATGAAATAAAATAATTTGAAAAAATCCCAGGTGGAGAGCTGGCGCAGAGCGACGCTGCGATTGTGTGTCCGCTGAGCTCCGAGCCAGTTGTCGATGACAGCTGTCGAGAGCAATATAGATAGAGTCAAGTGGCTTCAAATAGCCTCCGGTCTCTTCTGTAATATACGACAGAGAACGCTGCTCTCTCATCGGAGTCTCTCGTGTGTAATTTAAAAAAAAAAAAGAAGTTGCAATAAGACCCTGTCCTGTCTTTGACACTGGCCGTGGTCCCTGTTGTTAAGGACGTTCTGAAACACTTCTGACATTTCGGTTCTCACGCGTCCCAGAATGAAGCGCTTGTTCTACTGTTTTTTTTTTTTTTCCTCGATTTTTTCTCTTGGACGTGTGTCTGCTTTGGAGAGAACAGCTGCCGGTCACACCACCAGCGTGCATTTCTGGAAGGCCGTTCCTCCAGCGAGACTTGCCTCTGTCTCTCTCTCTGTTTCTCCGCTCTGGAAGGGGCTGCCAGAGCCTTGGGGTTTATCCACTGTGGTGTTATTTCAGCTCAGGATGACCCCGCTGCAGAGCGTATAGCGTCGAGCTGCAAGTGAGATCACAATCTGTTACAGGGAAGAAGAAGAAGAAGAAGCAGAAGAAGAGAAAAAAAAAAAAAAAAAAAAAGACAAGCCTGCTCTGGCCTAAGCGCAAGGCACAGAAAGACAGAGATCAGCCGAGGCTGGAGCGGGCAGGCAGGCAGGCAGGCAGGCAGGCAGGCAGGCCACTAAAACCAATACAAGTCCTTGCTTTTATCCTGGTTTTGCAGACCTGAGAGAAAAAGTAAGACAGGAAGAGAGAGAAAAAAAAGGAGAATAAGAAAAGTGGAGAAGGAAGAGGGAAACAAACAAGCATGCTGAAGCAAGAAAGTGTGAAAACGAAGGCGTAAAAAGGTCGAAAAAGATCATTCATAGACTTTTTTCCCCCGCTCTCTCTCTCTATCTCTCTCTCTCTCTCTCTCTCTCTCTCTCAGAAACATGGATTGTCAAACAACACAATAGACCCGGCCTGGCCATCTAAAATAATGTAGTATTCGTAATAAATACCTTAAAGACTGTGAGGGGAAATAATAAAGCACGTAAATCTAAACCCGTATCCGGATTTTAAAAGCGGATTTGTGCAAGGTCTATACGTTTATATATCTGTGCAATCGATATATATATGTATATATATATTTTTACCTACTGCGAAAATGATCATGAGAATACGAAACATGGATTGCTTCATATACTTGGATTGCTTCATATTTCATGGATTTAGACATGACGCTTTAAGCCCGTGTCCTTCCAGAGATGGGGCTACTCTTTCAGAAGGAAGCGTTTGTGTTGGTGCAGTCGTGCGGCGTCGATGGTGCAGGAATAGTACAAAAAAACCTCCGGAACGTTTTATTGTATTGTGTTAGCGCGGGAACGTTCAGTAACATGTCGTAAGACTTCATCTCTGATCTTAAACCGTTCTTGTTTTGGGTCTGACGTTGGAATTTTTTTTTTTTTGTCTGTTGTATTTTTATTATATCGTAGCGTATTTTATACAACTGCCCTTATACTTTCATTATGCAGCAGTTTGTAAACATGGTGAAAGTCTTCTTCACAGAAGCAGTAAATGGAGATTGGGTTGGAAAAACTTTAAAACATTGCGATAAGACAGGGAGGACATCTTATGATTTAAGCGTTCGGTTAGGTTCGTTCCTTTTTTTCGCTTCATGTTTACAGAGAACAGTAGTTTATTAAGTTCTTAATACTCTCACGTTAAAGCGCCGTGAAGATGAGCTCTATAACATAATGTCAAACATTTGCAAAGTTTATTCATCAAAGGAAATCGTTTTGAAATTTTGAAAGTCTGAGAATCGTTTTTTTTTTTTACCTGCGTCCACGTTCAGGCTGAGACTCTGTCCCATATCGGATCCCGTCCCAGTGAAAGCTCCGGTCCACGCCGAGCTGGCTGGGTCACTCTTGCTGATGTCACAAGACGAGGGTCCGGGAGCGGACACCATGGCCGGGGTCAGTCTGTGCGGCCGCACCGAGGGCACTAGGAGAGAGCTGTACCGCGGGTCGAAGTGCGTCCCGTACACGTCGTGCACCGACGGCCGAGGATACGCCGAGCTCTGAGCGCTGATGGGGCCGCCGAGTGGGTACGGGTGATGGTGGTGGTGGTGTGTCGGGTGCCAGGATTCCGGCGTTGCCTGGTGGAGGTGGCTGTGTAACGAGGTGCTGGAGTACGGGTCAGCAGGGAAGGGCAGGTCGGTGTGGGACGCACCCAGAGCACTGCTTAAAGACGACGTGACTGAGGGCTGGTACGTGCTGTTCCAGAAGGACGGAGGGAAACTGCGCTGGCTCATTGGGAACGATCCGTCTGGAGGAAGTGAGACGGACGGCATTCAAATTAATCTGTGTTTTATCCATTTATGATAATATTGTTAATTACGAATGATGAGAACAAAGACAAAATGATGATGATCATGATGATGCATGGATAAAAAGTTTAAGAAAACTTCTGTCGGTGCAAAAATTCTATGTTACAAACACTAAGCGTTACAAACACTAAGCGTGTGGTTTTTATTTAATTTTATTTTAAAAACGTCATTATCATGCACAAGAATTAGGATTATCTTAGCTTCCAGCTATTATCGTGTAGTGTTCGCATACAGTGATATTATCTCCCAAAAACAAAAAAAATTCTCATCAGTCAAGGAAAATATTCCCGAGTGTTATTCCACAGTTACTTCACTGCCTGGACGTCATTGCACACCTTTCCAGGACGCGGCCCCTCGTGCGCTTTTGTTGCCGCTGGATGAAGCAGGGCCGTAGCTGGTGGTTTGGCTCAGGGCGCGGCTGAAGTGTTCGTCCACCACTGAACTGATGTCTCCCTGGAAGTAGGTGAAGAGGACGCATCGTGAGCTGATGTACTCGGCCTCAGGCGGCTGCTCTTTCTCGGGCACGCAGTCCTCCTCCTTTATAGTGGGCGCGGGGTGGCTGGAGAACGAGTTCCCTCCGCTTACGGGTTCTTCTTGCATTTTGGAATAGAAAGCCAATTTCTGAAACAACACAAACGTTCCCACTTAATATTATTCTCGTTCACATTTCTATTACAGTATCCGCTCGGATACGAGCTTTCGAGTTCTTTACGCTCTTAAAAATGAATACCTTCAAAACCATAATCACCCATCTAGAACATTTCACAGTTAGGATAAATAAATAAATAAATGAATAAATAAATAAACACCTATATATTAACTTTATATTTCCACACAGATTTGTCCGTGTAGTTTGTTCACGAAAAAAAAAAAAAAAAAATAGAAGAAGAGAAAAAAACTCCTGCACTCGGCTACATGTGTGTTTCGGGAGCTCTGTGAAATTTGACACTTTTCAAGCACTATTTCAAATATGAACACCAGCCCTGCGTTCAAACGCGCGTGTGCATGCGTGTGTTTGCTGTGAGAGCTTTCTGGAAAGTGCAAAAGCTTTAAACAGGCCTTTAGGTACAGCGCAGTGAAGTGACCAAGAGCAAAGGAATGATTTCAGATCACATTCCTACGTTTCGTCTTTAAGAGATCTCTCCTTAAACAACAACAACCACTACAACTACAACACACACGCACACACACACACACACACACACACACACACACATGCTTGAATTGTGTAACATGAAATTAGACATGGAATAAACAATGAAATAAATGGTTAAACAGAGGGAAAAGTAAACCAGCGTGCATGTGTATGCCAGGTTGCTTTTTAAGGCTGCTAAATGAGTTTAGGATCAATTATTATATAGAATTTTTAAAATATACACATATGTGAACATTCAAGCGTTACAAGTTGAAGCGTTCGAATTTAATTTGCCTTAGATTGCACAATACCTGCTTCCAAAATACTGCGCTATGACCAAGAGTACCTTTACTCTGTATATATATATATATATGTGTGTGTGTGTGTGTGTGTGTGTGTGTGTGTGTGTGTGTGTGTGTGTGTGTAAATAATTTATATATAAATAGTAAAAAGTTTTCTCTTAGTTTATATATCTGCTATTTAAAACATCTACCGGTTTTAGTTCCTAAATTTCAGAAACACTTTTCTTGCACAGCTTTGTGTACTAGAAGTAAGATGTTTACAACATCTACAAGAAGTGCACACTGCAATTACCTTCTGGATTCTTCACACACACACACACACACACACACACACACACACACACACATATATATATATATCCATCCATCCATCCATCCTCAACCGCTTATTCCTTATTCCTTTTCAGGGTCATGGGGAACCTGGAGCCTATCCCAGGGAGCATCGGGCACAAGGCGGGGTACACCCTGGACAGGGTGCTTGTCCATCGCAGGGCACAATCACATACACACTCATATATGTATATATATATATATATATATATATATATATATATATATATATATATATATATATATATATATATATATATATATATATATATATGTATAGTATAGTTAATTTACTTTGGTACACTGCACTTACTTCCTGCATTCCTGGATAGTCCCCCTACATTATAACGTATTGTTGTTGTTTTTTTCTCTTTTTCTCTTTAGAAATCAAACAAACAAACAAACAACCATTCCCATTATTTTATTCTTCTTCACCCTTTCCTCTCTACTGCACCGACCACCCGGAAGGCTCGTGCACACGACAGCAGAGTTGGACAGAACAGTGAACCAGCTGAACCGGTGGTTATGGAGCGTACCTGGTGGTGAGGATGAGGATGATGATGATGATGGTACGGGCTGTAAGTTGGGGTGAAGTAAGGCTGAGGCGGCGCGTACACTTGGTACATGACATCCAAGCAGCTCATGGCGGAAGAAGAAAACAAAACAACAACCCCCACGAGCCAGTGTTGTCAAGTAGAAGACTTTAACAGCATCAAATCACGCTTCATTGGAGATAAACGAGGGTCTGGGGCGACGGAACAAGAAATAAACCCGAGGGAGAAATACGAGTCCACGGTCCGAGCGGCGCGCGCGTGGCTCTCCGTGGAGTGTGCGCGCGGTGTGTGTGGAAGTCTCTCTCTCTCCTCACACACAGACACACACACAATTTCTCTCTCTCTATCTCCCTCTAACCACACAGGTTTGTGTGTGTGTGTGTGTGTGTGTGTGTGTGTGAGAGAGAGAGAGAGAGAGAGAGAGAGAGAAAACCCCGCCGCTACTCGTCCCGTTTTGACGTCTCACTGCGCGAGCGCTCAAGCGACCAATCTGAGAGCGCGCGCCGTCCTTAAAGCCTATATCTCCATATACTACATCATGTGTGTTACACAGTAGTTCAGCATTTTCAACATAAATGATTTGCTTCACTTTTCCCTCCATATTCCACTTTTTTTTAAACACAAAACAGTTGCATGCGTTTTCTAAATATTCAAACAGCAAAGAAACAATAATAATAATAATAACAATTTTTAAAAAAGCTACAACTGATAGATGTTGTGATACAGTAAGTTCTTTCAGTATTATTCTTAAATGGTAAATGGGCACTTATATAGCGATTTTATCCAAGGCGCTTTACACTGTGTCTCATTCACCCATACACCCACACACCCACGGTAGCAGAGCTGCCATGCAAGGCGCTAACTTGCCATCGGGAGCAACTTGGGGTTCAGTGTCTTGCCCAAGGACACTTCGGCATGTGGAGTCACCCGGGCCGGAAATCGAACCGCCAACCCTACAATTAGTGGACAACCCACTCTACCAACTGTGCCACAGCCGCCCATTCTTAAGTTTAAACTAAACACAAAGTGCACACCATGGCCAAAATTATATGGACACCGGATCAGAACTGCATGTGGTTCTTCCCCAAACGTTTGCCACAAAGATGGAATGTATCAAACGTCTTTGTAGAGAGATGCATTGCAATGTAAATATACGGCATTTTGTAGACATCCTTATCCAGAGCGACTTACATTTATCTCATTTATACAACTAAGGATTTGAGGGTTAAGGGCCTTGCTCAAGGGCCCAACAGTGGAAGCTTGGAAGTGCTGGGATTTGAACTCCTGACCTTCCCATCCGTAGTCCAACATCTTAACCACTGAGCTTCCACTGACCCACCAAATCCTTCCAATTTCTACCAATTTCCTTTCACTGGAACTAAAAGGCCCAAACCTGTTCCAGCATGACGATGCCACTGTGCACAAAGCCAGCTCAATGAAGACATGGTGTGTAAAGTGTTAAGGTTGGAGCGGAAGAACTCGAGCGTCCTGAACAAAGCACTGACTTCTACCCTACTGAACACCTTTGGGATTAACTGGAACGCCGACTGCACCCCAGACCTTCTCACTCATTATTATTACTCATTATTATATCAAGGGGAAATAAATCCAATGGGTTCTTCAACAAGCACGTTCATATACTTTGAGCCATTTCGTGAAATGCCTAATACAAAGATGAAATATTACTGCAGATGGTCTACAGTGTAGACCTGTGTGCACAGTCTTACCAGTAAATAAATAAATGGTGTATGTCATATAGTTATACTTGTTGCACTTGTTTTTATCGAGTAAACCAGTGTTGATATTGTGAGAGATCTAATTCCTGAAAGTCCCCTGAAACATGCTGAAGAAACACTGGTTTAGGAAATAATAGTACACAGTAGTTCCAAGCAAGTAAAATGAGACACAAAACACAAGTGAAAATGGCTTGCAGTGTGTTTCTGGACATGTTTTTTGCACTCGGGGCTATAGAAAATGGATGGTAGTGAGGTATTACAGGCCATACGATGTCGCAGTGGTGAACGCTCACTTAAAAATCCAGCAGGAAACAAATGAAACAGGTGTTAATGCGTCATAGGGGTTCATGCCTCAGAGATTGTGTTGGCTGGCCCACGTGGACATCACAATCGGAAAGAAACACCTAGCTGTCCCGCGTTCCAATTATTTTGATCGCTTGAAAAAATGGGTGGGTTCAAACAAAAGGTGCCATGTTCTAAGTTTCTTAACTCGTCTAGATGTAAATATCAGGAAATGAAGGATGAAATTCTGATCTGTCGTCTCATATTCATCTTTTGATCTCAAACCCAAATGTCTTCAATTCACAGTGAAAAGAATATAATTGACCTGGCTGTTCCGATATTTTCGGAAGGGACTGTATTTCCTAAACCAGTGTTGAGTCAAATGAACAGCTCATTATCCATCTCTCAGTGTGTCATGCTGAAGAAACACTGGGTTAGGAGAGAGAAAAACACAAGAAACTCACTTTCATGACCATAACCGATGGAAAATCTCCATTTTGAACACATATAGGCAAAGTAATAATAACAATAATAATAATAATAATAATAATAATAATAATAATAATAATAATAAAAACCTCATTAGAATCTATCTGACGAAATCTGTTAATATTATTGAAATTTTTTGGGGGTAGAAAGTTTTGCACATGTACCATGTGCTGTCCCGCTATCTGTCAATGACTTACTATAGCACTTGGTGGGATGCTGTTGTAGGAAAATAATCAACGATGGGGTGGCGTGATAAAGCTTGAGTCACAACTTGCCAACGCTTACAATTTTCAAAATGTATTCATAAACAACTCATCATACTTATTATTATCTGTGTATAGTTATGATTAACGTAGAAACAAGTCAGTTCTTCTTCTCACGTAGGCTACGTTACAGCAGCTATAAACTCCCCCATTCCCTCACCACCCTCTGTTTTTTTCATCCCCCTTCAGTTTCTTACATTTTGTACGACAATAAATGAGCTTGTCTTGTTACCAAGAAACCACATAATGGAAACTCTAAAAGTGTTTTGGAGAATTTTCACATGTCTGATACTGGAGACTCCTTCCAAAAATGCGAAATAAGCATGTTTTGCTGTCATAGAAAATAAATGATGGCGATGGTACAGGCTGCAAAGCATTGTATTGATGAATGGACTCCTGAAAGTGACTCATTAATACATTAAAACACATGAACATTATCAGTAATCCGTGTGTTTAGGCTCCAACTCAATCAGCCCTCAAGGTTGTTTTAGCATTCCTAACAAATCGTAATAATGAGCTGAAAGATCACGTATGAACACTTAATGTTCAATAAATACGTAGCAACAGTATGAAAAACCATCAATCTGATCAATATTAAGACATTTCCAGATATGTGATTCAGTACATTTTGTTTTGAAGTATCATTAGAGAAAAAGCTCAACTTAGTGTAACTTATCTGTTTAGCCGCGAAACTACAGGACGTGCCTCATATCCACAGAAAGCAACTGGCGAGCGCTGCTCCGATGCCTCAGCTCAAAATGCTACAGCCTCTCCATCGCACAGCGGGGGTCAGAGGTCAAATCGTCTCATCTCAACTGGTACCTAAGTCAAAGGGCATTATATATCATTAGGGCCTTTAAAACCTATATTACACTCCAACTGACAAAACAGAGATCCTCTGCTTGCTTTAACGATAGCGGTTTAGTCATAACAGTGCTGAGCATCTGGATCATTCACACTTACTATAACCAGCGAGCTGTGAAATATTTTCTTTGATACCACAGCGCTGTATAGAATTCTCCATTCTGATTGGTCGGAAGGTGCTGATTTGTTTTCTGTAACAGCAGCTCGGACAGTAGCGGTAAATCGGGTATAAATCGTATCACGGGCCGACTCGTACAGTTGACACGTCACATAATCTAAGCGTATTGTAGATGGATTAAAAGACGTCGTTATTTAAGAAAGATAATTTGCAGAAATGTTGACGTTTTTCCGTATGGAGGTGTTCATTTAACAGTTCTGGAACGAGTCAGCGCATTGTATCAGATACAGGAAGGTCTTCAGGACGGAGGAGTTTGAGCATGTTTCTCAGTAACATGACAAACTGTGTTTTTAATTAGTAAGAGAAAAAAAGAGCAGCTGATGAGGGAACGCTGGAGCTTTTATGTTTCATGGATGTTCTACAACATCGAATGTAACACTAAGCATATTGTCTAATGTAATGTGAGGTGAAAAATTCCAATGTGTCATGGTTAAAAATCTTGGTTGAAATTCACACAGTTCTAGTCATTTTTAGGGAAGTAGGGAAGCTATTAACATGCTAGCTACTTTAAAGGATTGTTTAAAGTTGTAAACTGGATAATTGTTCGCACGTTCATGTCAGCTAGCAATTCATACACGTTAGCAACTAAAATTGATAATTAGTATAAAATGCTCTTTTTAGGGAATTGTTTTTTCAGCATATATTTTATAGATTTGTGTATTTGTGTACTTATACCACATCTACGTGCAGCTCTGCATATATATATATATATATATATATATATATATATATATATATATATATATATATATATATATATATATATATATATATACTGTATATTCTTCCACATATTTAGAATAATAATAATAAAGTCATCAAAACTCTGGAGTAACAGAAATGGAATGATGGGAATTATGTTGTGATAAAAAATCCAAAAAAATTCAACATACGCCATTTTTGCCTAGAATTTCCAGAAATGTATTTGTGGCATTTTCTCACCTGATTTCTTGAGGAATTTCCCTGAGATGATTTTTAAACAGTATTAAAGGAGTTAATTTATATATATATATATTTATATATATATATATTTATATATATACGTCTGAAGAGACGGAGACACTAATGGCTTGTTTATTTAAAGATTACACGTTAAAAGGACGAGCAACTGTTTGTTCACAATCCCACTTCATACATATTGTTCTCCTTTCAAATCACACCTGTTAGCAGATAAAGTTACAGCTTGTCATAACGCTCCATTTCTGATGTGACAGCTCCAAAACAATGGGGGGTTTTAGGCCGTGTAACCTGACAGGGTTTCTATTTCCACCCAAACAGCTTAAGGACAAGGAATCGTTGAGAGCTAAGAGGACCTAATGCTGCTGAGACAGCGGCGCATTCAACACGTCTGACAGACGAGGAGAGAAGAGAATGAGAGAGTGTCTCTGTCACGTGTAGCTTTTACTTCCCTTCTGTTTTCAGTCTTTCTCCAGACTAAACTGAGGGCTAGATGGCTTTGTGTCCCTTGGCCTTATCCGTCCATTTGCTATTAATCTGCCTGTGTCTAGTCAAGGTAGAAGCAAGGTGGTGGGACGCAGGGGATGAAAGCACCAGCATACAAAAGCATTGTCAAGGCAAGTCGGAAAACAGCGAGGAATGCAAACATGCACTTGAGCAAAGGGTGTGAAATATTTCAACAAAAACAGGCCGCACAGTGTCCTCTGCTCAGGAGACGACTCTCGCTAAACACTAATCTAAACACACGCTCAGATTCAGTCAAATATCCGCTACACAGTAGCTACATGTCCAGTCATGCACTTTTAGTTTTTAGACAAAAACTTTTAGTACTAATTTTGTCAAGGTGAATGCATTATATCAGGATGATGTCATAAAACCATCAGAAAGAACTTCGGACGTGTCCACACTACCGTTTGAAAGTTTTTTTGTTAAAACGTTAAATATACGTAGCGCTTACTGGCAGAAACTAATCCAACTGATTGCACTTTACAATTTATTTAAAATGACAAATTTTGTTATTATTTTGTTTAAAGATTTGTTTAAAGTTTTTGGGGCGCACGGTGGCTTAGTGGTTAGCATGTTTGCCTCGCAACTCCGTGGTTGGAGGCCGAATCCTGCCACTTCCCTGTGTGCGGAGTTTGCATGTTCTCCCTGTGCTTCAGGGGTTTCATCCGGTACTCCGGTTTCCTCCTCCAGTCTAAAAACATGCGTTTTATGCTGATTGGCATTTCCAAAATGTCCATAATGTATGAATGGGTGTGTGATTGTGCCCTGCGATGGATCGGCACCACCACCTTTTCCCCGAGTCCCCTGGGATAGGCTCCAGGCTTGTGTAGGATAAGCAGTATGGGAAAAGGATGGATGGATGGATTAATGTTTGATTTCACATGTAATAAACAGAAATGTAGGTATCTCACTGATAAGTTCAGTTATCTACTGTACACTAGGCTACAAAGCAAGCATGCTAGCTAATGGCTAATAAGCCAGCTTGTATTAGTTGCAAGTCAACATGAGTGGGTTTTCAGTATCTAAGTTCTCAAAGGTCATTGTCATATTCTTAGAGATTTTTCAAGACAAGCTTGACAAAGTAAGCACAACTATTAGAGCTCTGCTACCTTTCAGCATTAGCTAACTTGGAAAGCTAGCTTAGCATTCACTTTTTGTAGCTGAAAATGATCCAGGGGCAATATCATCCTGTAAAAATGTGCCTACTCCTACTGTATAAAGGCTGTCTTTTCTGTATAGTATGCAACCGGAGTTTCTTTTATTGTTATTTGTAATTTAACATATTATTACCATACAAAGTTGCAATGACTGAGACCTAACCATTCAAAACATGACACTGGAATAATTATTTTTCATTCATAAAATCATCTAGATGTATTGTGGGACAGTTGAGGCTGTGTTATTGATGATTGTAGAGATATGATGTGAGTGTGAATCTCTGCATTTGTGTGTGTGTGTGTGTGTGTGTGTGTGTTTGTGGGTGGGTGTCCAGAGCAACTGCAGAGTTTCGGTGTGAAACGTGAAACAGAGAGTGTCTGTTTTATTAAGGACATGCATAACACCTGTCCTGGACACACAAGAGCATAACATATGGGCAAAATATTCCTGAATACTGACAACCTACTGATCCTGAATGAAAGAGGAAGATTTGGGAGAAAAGGAAGCTTTTTTAAAAATTTTTATTTTAAATCACTGTATCTATTAATCCAGTTACCCTACGGATATTCATGCTAGCAAGCAGCGTTTCGCTTGTTGTTTGTCTCCTTGGTATGTAGCGATGCTGATATTGTTTCTGGGCGTTTTTAACAAACAGTAGTAGCCAAATTGTGCAGCCTAGATTCCACTAGATGATAAAATATACACCACTTTATTTAAATTTGATTTATGTAGCTAGCTATGTGTTGTAGTAGCGTCATCGACTGATCAAGCTAACTGAACTAGCAACATATAATCACTAGCAGCACCAACAATCTCTGTTACTCTTCCCAAGCATTGTTTTTCTTTCGTAATGTCTCTACACACGTCTAATGAGCGGCCGTATATTCCAGGATGAGAAGACCCTGCTGGAAAAAAACCCCCAATGGAAAACCTCAGAGAATTTGAAATGGTTTTAATGAATGGAATGGGAATTGGTTTTAATGGAAATTGTAACTTCTCTATGGGTCTCTAATGCTACTTTGTTGCCTTCTATTGGTGGCATGTTATGTCTAGTGGATACCGTTAAGGACCAATAATGGTAATAGTTTGAATGGTTTTAGCTGATGATCTGTAATGGTATTTGTAGTGGAAATCATTACAATTTCTGTGATCGTTTCTATTGTTTTTTTTTTTATTTCAACAGTGGAAACAAGTAATTTGTTCCATTTTTCACAAAGTTGTGAGTGGGGAAATGTCGCACCATATGCAGCGTTGGATTGGTCAGAGGAACCTTTTAGGTCGCTAGTGTGAACTTAGGGTTAGTTAGAGATCTTAACTAACTGTGAGTGGTAGTATTCATAGTCGGCTACGTAGTGTACGTCTATGAGCAATGTGCCTTTTTGCTCCTATAAGGAAGAAAAGTAGTAACGAATTATTAGTACAAAACTACTCCAACATAAAATAATTTAGTATTTTAGCATCTTAAAAAGTCGACGCCCTTTTCACCTAGAATATTCCAGAAATGTATTCTTGGCGTTTTCTCGACCGATTTCTTGAGGAATTTCCCCGATATGAATATTTCTCTCCGAGTCGTCCGTTTAAATAAAATGTTAGTTTTCTAACGAAAACGTCGACACGATTATATTTTTGTCTACGGCACCGATTTCACACGTTTAATCACACGCCTTCAGATGAAAAGCTTTTTAACAGCATGGGAAAGATTTCAGTCGAGTGCCCACAAACTTTTGACCGGCAGTGTTTAATTTGAGACGATACTACCCTTCTAAAATTCATACCCTAGACGGTAGAGTACATAGTGTACATAGTGGACACAACTTGATGTTTAGTTAGGTAGCATGCAGGTCCTGTCCACATTGTCAACCTTTAATCGTTTGCATTTCAGACATGATTGGTCAAAAATGGTCAAGTTTAGTAAAAGTTAAAGTAAAAAAAAAAAAAAAAGAAGAAATGTAACAGTTTGACCCACAATTAAACCCAAATATCAATCTATAGTATACAAATGTAGCCTATGAACCGATTACAATTTTTTGGACTGTTTTTAAGATTTTTCTAGCCGGGATTGAAGCTGTTCTGTTCACTGGGTCACTTGAGAGCGTGACCCACCTGTTGCTGATGTTGGACAGTGATGAACTGCTGACCCTGTTTTAGGAAGAAATGTGGGAATCCATACACATCGGATCAACTCTTCACTCAGTGCGGGCGTGGTGTCAGTTGTATGTTTGGCTATGACTGTGGCACATACAGTACACTCACAGACCCACTCTCTCGCTCTCTCTCACACACACACACACACACACACACTGCCTCTATTCATCCTCTCCCCAGCATGCTTTAGACACGCTCAGCATATGGGCCAGATTGAGTAACACTCGATATTTCATCAGCCACAGCGAAATAATGGCAAATGTTTTGACACGAATGCCTTCAACAGCACAAGATCCATTCAAAATTCCATTTAACACGGCGCTGATAAATTCTCGATTCTGACTCGTGAGAAGGTGTCGATTCGTTTTCTAGAGTAGAAACTCATTCTGGATCTCAGTCTGGGCTTTCTGATGAGTTTTTATGAGTTTGAGGCCACTCCTGTGATGTTGCGTATGATTTTACGCTATAATGACATATATAAAAACGTTATAAAGATGTATTGCATCAATCCTCACTGCCACAAATACACGCCTTGCACGGCAGCCTGATAGAACTCTTATAAACATTTATCCAGGCTTTATTAAAGACAAGAATTTGGGCTTTTTATTACTTATATTCAATTCAAAAGGTTAAAGTTGTCTATTGATTTAAGCGATTAATATTTGTTTTGCTGGCACCCTGTACATGCATGTTTCAAAAACTGCTTTGAAATCAGCGGATTCTGTTTACCAGATTCATGAACAAGGCCAGACATTTGACTCATCACTGCGATCGCTTTGCTTTGAGTTCTCAGTGTAGAGAGAGACACACTAGAGTGGTTTAGATTACAGAGCAATTCTTGATGAGTTTCGCTCATGTTTGTCTGTATTGTTGTACGAGATAGTCTCTTATCTCGTCTTTTGTTAGGTATCGCAGCATTTTAACCCATTGTGTTAGACATTGCGTTGTCTATTATGCTATTGAACCTGTCTATGTCGTGTATGTTGCACCAGATCGAGCCTTACAGAAGGTCAAACTAACCATACAAACCCACCTTCCAAAAACACATTTTTTGATTCTCGGTGCTGGCTGTGAGCCATGAAAAGGTGACAACCCTGAGATTAATGCTTCATAAGACCAGTTGAATAGTTGACTTTTTGAAAAGGTGAAAGTGTCATTTGATGTAGAGTCTGAACTTACACAATGGTGTGTGTGGGGATTCATTATAAATCAGTGAATCAGTGAATGTGTCAAAAAAATTTACCCGTGAATTTACAGTAAAGTAATTTTTAAATGTATTTATTATTATTATTTTACAAGTTGCTTGCAAGGGTTTCAAGAAAAAAAGTCTCGACACTACTGGAACTTCAAATGGGATCGGGTTCTATGGTCAGATGAAACCAAAATAGAGAGATCTTCCAGCAGGACAATGATCCAAAACATTCATCAAAATCAACACAAAAATGGTTTACTGATCACAACATCAAGGTCCTGCCATGACCATCCCAGTCCCCTCACCTGAACCCCATAGAAAACTTGTGGGGTGAACTGAAGAGGAGAGTACTCCAGCGTGGACCTCGAAATGTGAAGGATCTGGAGAAGACTCAGAGCTGTTATCTTGGTAAAAGGGAGGTAGCACAAAGTATTGACTAAAAGGGTCCCAATAATCGCTGCACACCTATTTTAAACAAAGATTATATATATATATATATATATATATATATATATATATACATCTTTAGATGTCAGTACAAGCTCTTCACACCTCAACCGACATAACTCAACATGACACGTTAGCTCAAATGAGGTGAAGGATCTAGAACTAAACTCAGTTTTACTCTCTCCACGTCTATAGCTGTGAGATTTAAAACCTTCAAACTTTTGAAAGGTTTTCTTACAACCAGGCAGAGCACAATTAAAAGTTACAGTGTTAAAAGTTACCTTGAACAGTGTCATTAGCACTCAAAGTATACGCAGACCATAAGAGGAGAGTTGAAGTGAAGAAAGTTCTTTTACTACTTTCTGTACAGAAATGAGGCCAGACCATATGTTCAGGAACAAACAGGTTTATTGCTAAATGCCGTAAATTTACAGTATGTGCTCGATTTATGGATCAGTAGCTGTAAATTTACAGAATCCAACTGTTTAACAGTTGGTTTAACAGTATTGTACTGTATAAAATTGCCTGTATTTTGACAGCAGTTAGTTTTTTACAGTGTGCTGTTAAAAGAGTAAAAATGCCCTTCACTTCGCATAGTGTGGTGTAACATTCCTATGAAAATAAGTGATTTGATTATTGGACGTGATTTCATTTTTCTTCAAGACCATTTCTATTTTACCGAATTTTTAAATGGCAAGGCCAACTCATTTGTTTTTGCTGGAGACTGAAGACGTGAAAAGATGAATATGAGAAGGGAGTTTAGAATTTCAGCTGTCATTTCTTGGTATTTATATGCAGACGTGCTAAAGACATCGAACATAGCACGTTTTGTATCAGACCACCCAATTTGTAGGCATGCAAAATGCTGGAACACGTGACTGAGAGGTGAATCTTGTTACCCAGGTGTGTCCTGTAAGATTGATTGTTTAAACAATAGACAGCTCTGAACATCTAGTCTGGATTTTAGCCTTCAGTTTCACCGGTGAAAACTGTGTTTGTTGTTAAAAACGGATAAGCCACTATGAAGATCAGAGAGCTGTCTATGGGAGAAAAGCAGTCCATTTGGAAGCTGAGAAAAGAGGGAAAATCAATCAGAAGCCTAGTCAATTAGGAAACAATGGGCATAGTCGATACATCAATTTGGAACGTTCTGAAAAATAAAGAAACCACTGGTGTACTGAGCAACAGATCACAGAATGGGCCGGCCATTCTGGAAAACAACAACTGATGAGAGAAATATTGTGCTGTCAAGAAAAACCCCAAAGCAACAGTCTGTGACATCACCAACAAACTCCACAAGGCAGGGTTGAAGGTATCACAAACCTGAATTAAAGCGCCAGTACACCGTTGAAAGATTGAAATGAAGATGAGTGGACAAAAAAGTATATATTGCACAGAAATATATATTCATAGAGTAGTGTATTTCATATCCAGTGAATATTAATTTACAAAAAGGTTGATATTATATTTGACCAGTTTGATGTCAGTGATGAAGTAGAAATGATTTTGTTAGTGGTGAGTGAATGTGAGACTAACAGGAGGGTTTTTTTTTTTTTTTTTTAGAATTCAGCCAATGTTAATATGAATTAGTAACATTGAATAAATTAATAATCTTACTTTAATCTTCGGAATTGATTGACTTTCCTTCTGGGAAAATTTCCAGCTTTACCTCTGATTGTTACAAAGCGCTGACACTCCTTTAATAATGTCGAATAAACACCTTATAGAAAACTTCAGCAAATTTACATAGAGCGTTTGCCATGAAAACTCCCTGTGTGAGCTGTTAATATAGACGCGATAACATTGGGTGGCTGTGGTTCAGGTGGTAGAGCGAGTTGTCCACTAATCGTAGGGTTGGCGGTTCGATTCCCGGCCCACGTGACTCCACATACCGAAGTGTCCTTGGGCAAGACACTGAACCCCAAGTTGCTCCTGATGGCAAGTTAGTGCCTTGCATGGCAGCTCTGCTACCATTGGTGTGTGTGTGTGTGTGTGTTGAATGGGTGAATGAGACACAGTGTAAAGCACTTTGGATAAAAGTGCAGACCATTTACCCATTTAACATATTCAAACGAGTGTATTAATACAAAGCTGTGATTTGCAGTGTGAGTAATGGTGTCAGAGCTGCTGTTATAGAAAACTAATCAACATCTTCTAATCAGAATTGAGAATCCGTTAAAAGGAGAAATACACCGTAGTGTAAGCCTACAGTACGTAATTTGCGTAGTTTGATAGTGTATTTAAACTTCCACAAAAAAAGAGTGGTTAAAAATGTAGTTTAGTTGATTTTAATAAACACAGGAGGAAGAAAAAATGTCTCTAATTTTTTTTTCTTACATAAAGAAACTTTTCATGCTTTATAGGTACCTAAACGAAAACTGATTGGCTCTCAGTTTTAATATAAATATGTGTTAAATGTGAGACATTTCTTGGCATCTAATGTTAAATTACAGAATTTTATTTTCTCTTGCTATCCAATACATGTTATTATCTATTCTCTATTATTATTATTATTTTTTTTAAATGTCCACCAGGCTATTAAATATGAATTCTGAAGTGCCATTCTGTGTGTTTAAAGGCAATTTCCATTGGTTTTGTTTTGCGTATTTTAATTGATTCCTACTGCTGAGAATGGCAAGGCCAGCCATTTAAGCTGCTATTTGAATAAGCATGCTGTATGTACTTCACTCTGGGAAGACCTTGAAGGTTTAAAGACTGATGTGCTGCTGGATGTCGCTGTAATACAGGTGTTAACGCAGCGTTAATATGTTTGGGAAAGAATGATACCTTTAGTCCTGTACAATGTTCAGTTGAAGAGAATTGACATGACTGACAACACAGAACCATTTCATGAATCATGTCTATAACAGCATTAGAAGAAATGACCAAAAGCAGCTTATGTTCTTTCAATAAATATATACGTACTTCAACACTAGGAGCATATTTATTGCAACCTGCTCTATCTTACAGTGGATATATGAAATATAACAGTGCTGTTAAATTATCTATTCTGATTGGTCAGAAGATGTTATTTTCCATAACAGCAGCTCTGTCAGTAGAAACTGCAAATCACAGGTTTATATTACAGGGTTTATTATTATTATTATTATTATTATTATTATTATTATTATTATTATTATTATTATTATTATTATTATTATTATTAATATTAATACTGTGTTCACATTTTCAGAACTCTTCACCCAGCTAACACAAGAGTAATCTATGTGGAAGTGATACTTTCTCCTAACAAATTTCCAATTTAGCCTCACTCAGGTATTTTGTTTTTCACTTAGTTTCTATCTATCTATCTATCTATCTATCTATCTATCTATCTATCTATCTATCTACTCACCTTTACCTGACACTATTATCCAAAGCAGCAGGATACAGGGCAGTTAAAGGCTAAAGATCTAGGGTTTGACCTTACAACCGCCTGATCAATTGCCCAATGACGTCACCACTGAGCTATAACGACATATGAACCAGACTCGTGTGAAGGTGTGAATGATGCAGTCATCTGACTCAATCAATTCAGTGCATGATATTTTTTTTTTATTTATTTTTTTTACAGTTTTTTAAAAGGGGCGGCTGTGGTGCAGTTGGTAGAGTGGGTTGTCCACTAATCATAGGGTTGGCGGTTCGATTCCCGGCCCGGGTGACTCCACATGCCGAAGTGTCCTTGGGCAAGACACTGAACCCCAAGTTGCTCCCGATGGCAAGCTAGCACCTTGCATGGCAGCTCTGCTACCATTGGTGTGTGAGTGTGTGTGTGAATGGGTGAATGAGACACAGTGTAAAGTGCTTTGGATAAAAGCGCTATATAAGTGCACATTTACCATTTACCATTAAAAGCCCATAATCACAGAATAGTCCTTCACAACCGCAAACACACTGTCACTGACATTCCACATAGTTTGTAGTTCTGCTTCATTTATTTAGCAGCATTCTGTACATGCTTCTCAACAGACTATGGACAGTATTTCTTATTGGTAACATAGCTGTCTCATATTCCTAAACACTGGAGTTGTTACGTAATGGAGGCTGAGACGGAAGCAAGTGCAGGTATGGCAGTTTAATCAAACAACAAGAAGTCCAAAGGATCAGGCGGAAATTAATGTGCATAAGCATGCAAGGGTCAAACGATCAGGCAAACAGGCTAAACAAGGCAAGGACCAGAAAAGCAAACATGATATGAGGCATGGAATTACGACAGAGACTAAGCAACTGAGCGTAATACTTTGCAAAGTCATTGTGTAGGAACAGTCTCTATATGCTGTGGAGTGAGTGATTGTGTGTGAGATTGGTTGCAGGAGTGCATGATTAGAATGAAGGTGTGTTCTGGGAATTGCGGTCCACGAAGGCCATGTTTGTAGGCCGCAGGCCGCAGGAATTGTAGTCACTGGTTTGATGTGATATGACAGGAGTCATCAATCAGAACTCAGTGTGCTAATCTGAAATCAAATGAAACCACATCTTGCACGTGAAAACTCACTTCGCCATAATTTTCTGCTCAGAATTCCCAAGATCCTGCTGTTTGGCCAGGGAGAACATTAGTTGTGATGTAGATGAGGTTTCATGGCCAAATTCTCATGACCAACAAGATGATGGCTAACTTTTCTTTCATTTAAATTTTTTTTTTAAATTTATTTTTGATAGTTTTTGTGCTTGTATTTGTGCATGTATACTTTACACACAGCACCAATACTACATTTTCCCTCTGTCTTTGTACTGCGAGCAGCTTTTGAGAAATGTTTGTTTTGTATGGCTCATCTCACTTTGTAAGGTAATTAGATTTGTGAACAGTAAAATGTGCATAAATTGTTTATTCAGTAGCTGTTTGTTCTTTGTTTTTTTTTTTAGATTTGTGTGTGTAGAGTTCTGTCATGTGTTGTCATTTATTTTGCAATTACAGGCCACAGTAGAGAAACACTGAGATACGAATTATAAGTTGGGAGCGTAAAGGGTGAAGGTAAAGCACTCTTTAATAAACATTCATCAGCATAGTCTATTTACTATCTGTAATGCCATCACTATAGGGAGTGGAGTGACAAACACGGCGGGCAGCCGATCACCTCTCAGTGTCAACAACCGCACGTCACCTGCTATCTGATCCGCTGAGGTCATTCCTTCCTGCTCCGCTGCTATGGCCAAGGTTCATTTATAACCCGGGGTGAGGACGGCACTGGAGTTTGTGAGTTGCAAGGCAGAGACTAGGACACTGAAAGGTAGAAACCACAGAGAATGTCACATTTTAGCGAAAAAAATAATTCTTTTCAAATATGTCTTCGAAGGATATCCCGAATCCTCGTCAAACACATGACTGGCCTATTTCTGGCAAGGACCTGGATCCAGGCAGGGCCGAAGCCCATTAGCGGTTAAAATTAGGGCAGGCCACTTGTAACAACACATGCTTACTTCCAACAAAGGCGAGCAGGCTGGTGTCATGGTCATGTGCCATCCATCAGCAGCCTGCGCTGTGATCTGCGGGACAGCTGAAGGGGGGGATTGACAGCTTTGTGGGAGCTGATGAGGTTAAGGAAGCACAGAGGGGGCTGAAGAAGGGGGAAGATACCCAATGAAGACTTGCAAAGTCGTTAAATAAAGGTGGATATTTGCTAACTGTAAGAACAACCATGCTTATGAAATGAAATGCTGTCACATTCCTCAATGACCACACCATTCTGGACATTACTGTTCAAACAAGGTAGGTGGTGGTCTGAAGGACAGCTATGTAAGGAATAAAATACTGAGGAACATTCTGTTATAGATACTCTTACCACCCTGAAGCACAAGCTTGTTTTTTTTCCATTCCTCTTATACCACAACAAATTCACAAACATTACATTACAAATAGCACGTCATACTTTTAACCCATTTATTATTAAATTTAATGACAAGGAACGTCCATATAAAAGCTCCTGTTATCACTGCATCTATACACAGTCGTTCCCTCAGCCGCCGTTATTTCGTCTCTCTCTATCTCGAAGTTAATTAGAATGAAAACTGCAAAGCTCTTTCTCCTGAAGAGGTTCTTACGCTGAAGCACTGCAGACTCCTTCTGTAAATATTACCGAAAACAGGAGTGGAAGAGGACTCCAGTGGCAGGCAACCTGTGAAGCTCTGGTGAACTCCATGTCCAAGAGGGTTGAGGCAGTGCTGGAAAATAATGGTGTCCACACAAAATATTGACACTTAAGGGCCCAATTTGGACATTTTTACTTAGGGGTGTACTCACTTTTGTTGCCAGCGGTTTAGACATTAATGGCTGTGTGTTGAGTTATTTTGAGGGGACAGTAAATGTACACTGTTACACAAGCTGTACACTCACTACTTTACATTGTAGTAAAGTGTCACTTCTTCAGTGTGGTCACATGAAAAGATATCATCAAATATTTACAAACATGTGAGGGGTGTACTTACTTTTGTGACATACTGTAAGTGTTTTTGTTTTTCTTGTTGTTGTTGTTGATAACAGTAATGTTTAATAGAAGTAAATTGGAAAACTAATGTAATGTAAAATGTAAGAAACTTTATTTGTGGTATGTGCTGTTGTTTGTTTTGTGTGGGGTTTTTTTTCTCAAAAATTATTTTGATCACATGACCTAACACACCAATTTAAAAGATGAGTTCATAATAATTCATTAAAACATTCCAAAATGCATTGAAAAGGTGTAGAATGATAATAGAGCTTTGAGTTGAATGGAATAAGGGATAGCTCAGCATTTTGATTGGTTTATTGTTCAAATTTTTGTTTACACTGCAATGATAAGTCAGTACGGTTCGTCGAAAAGATCGATTCGGAAAGATCTGTCCTCAAACACTGAAAAATACTGCAAGAGCGATATAAATCTCCGAATCTCTGTTTATCAAGGCAAAGTCATATCAAATGATTAGAAGAGTTCAGTTTTGTATACATAAACACTGAGATCTTTGTGCCAGTAAGGCAGGTCTGTCATGTACAGCAGACATTATGGCAGAATATAAATGTGATTTGAGTGTCCTCACAAGATGGTACACATTAAATGGGCAATGTCCTTGCTTTCTGAACCTTCCATTGAGATCCTTGTTTCAACACCTCTTTTATGCAGGACCATTCAAGCTGTGAAACAGCACATCTATCTTCAGAAAGCGCTTCGTTCTTGACATAAAGACCGACCACACGTGCACCGTCGAGTGCTGATACGAAAGCAGTGAAGTGTAATTCCAAGCCCGCTGAATGACATTGACAAAATGTTTGACAAACTGCCACAAAACGGCTTTAACGGAGAAAGTGCTTTGGAATGACAGAGACATTTGTCAGCCAGGCGTCTACGGAAGAAACAACAACAACAACAACAATAACAACATAAAGCAAATAATGGATCAAAAAAGAAAGTATATGATCGGTGAAAAGAATGAAACCCTGAACGGCTTGGAATTTCAGCATGGTCTCATTTCTCCCGCTCGTCCTTGCGGTGTATTTATAGGGCTCAGTGTGGACAGATGTGGTAAATCGTCTACTGCTCTTTTCGCATGTTCGCAGGACTTTGTTGCCGTTATGGATTGCTGAACGTGAAAAGCCGTTTGGGTGGAGTGAAGACACGTCCGCTGGACAGACATCTCATTTCAAATGCTGCTCCAAAAGGCTCCCAAAAGTACAGAATGGGACTCGTGAAAAAGAACAGGAGCTAAAGTGGTGGCGGCGTGGTGCACCAATAAATAGAATTTATGTGAAATTCTTATGAAATTACTACACAAAGGCGCTGAGAGCTAAATCAGATGAGCAGAAAGACGTGTTTAGGGGGGCTGAGTTGAGATTGGTGGAGGAGTTGGAGTGACCCCTCTCCTGGGTGGTGACAGAGGCAGCTGTCCTGACTTTTTTGCCCTTCTCTGTCGGCCATTAATTTCGCACAAAGGCCCCCAGTGACAGCTCGCTCATAGTGACCATACTTGGAAACAAGGTGCATGACAGACACGGTGAGAATGGCATACACAAGCTGGACTCAAGGCGAGATGTGCTTTGACAGCGAGACCGGGCTTTAGCGAGTCTCTGACAATGCAAAACAAAAATAACAATCGGCATGTTTCGACATTTATTTTGAAACGCTATTTATTTGAAGTGCTTTTTTTTGTTTTTTGTTTCTGTGGTTGTGGTATAAGAGGAATAAAACATTCCAGGGCAGGCTGTTTTAGATAGATAATCAACTTCAGGGTGGTGACAGTAACACTGCTCTAATCATCCCATCACGTGATTGTTGATTATTTTCCTATAACTGCATGTCAACTGCTTTAGTCCGAGCATGTCTTTTTTTTTATTATTTTGTGGAAGGTTTTTATAATAAAAAGGACTTGGAGTGAAATATCTATTCAGTGATTCGGAGGATAAAAAGTAAAATCCACATGCCAATGCATTCAATTTGATCCAGGATCACTCACAGAGATTGTTCTTTTTATCCAAGTTTTGGGATCTGGACCCACAGATGAGAGGAGCTCTGTCATTGCCACTGAAGACAGATCTCCAGCTACATCGCATTAATTGGTGCGGGCCCCTGAAGTTTCCACTCAGCTATGTAAATGAGCTAAGTTAATGAATGGTTTCTTTCATCACGCAGAGTGCGAAGGACTATTCTATCTATGCCTACCTAGGCTTCTGTTTATGATGAGAGTGTGCCAGGCATTCAGACTAAATGAAAATATACACTCGAGGAACCATCCCAGGCATCTTCCATAACAAGCTCCAGAAACTCTCTAAAGCATTGCTGCTATGTTGCCGGGAATCTTGAGAATCTTGCACTTAAACCACTGTGCCTTCAGCCGGACCTTGGTGTGTGTGTGTGTGTGTGTGTGAGAGAGAGAGAGAGGATATAGAGTGGCCAACAAGGGATCATAATAGTGAGCTCTCATGATTAAAATTTTCCAGGATATGGGTTGCAGTTAATTCGCAAAGGTGATTCAGTGCCCTGAGTGCTGCTTTGTGTGGTCTCCTCGTTCCCAGGGGCAGTTCTAGGATTTTCATTTTAGGGGGCTCAGCCTCCAATGAGGGTATGATTAAAATTATATATATATATATATATATATTGTTTGACTTCTAGGGTAGGGTTGTATATTAACCTTATTGCAATCCACTATTCCATTCTATTCCGCTTTATTGCATATATGGGAGTACTGACTGAGCCAAATATAAGGCTACCTGGTTCATTCTTCACCGTACACACACACACACACACACACACACGTTTCCTGTACAAACACAAAATTCTGCTGTTTGCATTTCTATGCTCAAGTACAAAGAGAACATTTTAAACAGAGAACAACATAAAACCTTAAACGTACATTGACTATCCAGATTAGGAATAGGAACAACACAGGTATGAGGCTGGACAGTGGGTTAAACTATGTGTGGGTTGTGATTCACTATCAGAAGGAATGAAAAACGAGCAAAAATGAAGCAGTCTGTGAGAAGCAGGGACAAAGGTTTTTTTTTTTTATTTGCAGCCCAGTTATCTGGTCTTTCATGCGGAGCATCAGTCTGTGTCTTCACTCTTTACGAGTAGGCCATCATTCTCGATCGGCATAACGGCCAGTTGATGGAGCCTGCTCTGACCCATTGTTCTCCTTAGCCGGTTGCGGAGACAACGAAGAGCGCCAAAAGACCTCTTGCATGTACAGCTATAGTGGCATCCAATCTGGATGACAGGTTTCAGTGATGTCAGAATCCTGCATAAACCAAAATCATGTCATTTGTAGCAGCCTCAACTGGCTTTTAATGTGCCTTCCTAGCACAACTTCCTCTGTCTTTAGATCAATGTTGTAGAGGTGTGCCAGGTCTGCTAAAAGTTCAGACAGGATGTTTTCAGAAATTGTAAATGGTAAATGTGCACTTATATAGCGCTTTACACTGTGTCTCATTCACACACACACTCACGGTAGCAGAGCTGCCATGCAAGGCGCTAGCTAGCCATAGGGAGCAACTTGGGGTTCAGTGTCTTGCCCAAGGACACTTCGGCATGTGGAGTCACCCGGGCCGGGAATCAAACCACCAACCCTACGATTAGTGGACAACCCGCTCTACCAACTGTGCCACAGCCGCCCCTATTGGATTACATGCTTGAATACCTTGAAGAAATGCTGCATTTACAGCAGAATAACAGTTCTCCAATTCATTACCATTCTAATCAGACATGGATATAGTGTAGTAACTTTGTTTTGAGTTGTTCGGCATCAGTGCGGGTTCCCATATGCGCACCACAAGCTGTTTCGACAACAACCAAACACTTCGCTCCTCTTTTTCCAATAGCACTCCATTGCTAAAGCCACATAATACCAAGAGATGTTGGCAGTTCTCCCAACACCCGCACTCTTTTCAAAACCCTTTCTTCTCTTCTCTCTCCCCCTCCTCTCCTTTCCCCTACCTCTCTCACAGCAGATGATTTTGCCACTTTCTTTTCAAACAAGGTTACATCAATCAGGAACCAGTTCTCAACCCCAGACATGCATAGACCGGCTCCTCCTCCATGTAACTCCCAACTGACTTCCTTCTCTCCCCTCTCAGAGTCTCTAAACTCCTCCTCTCTATCTGACCCACAACCTGTCTGCTTGACCCTATCCCTTCTAACCTTCTTCAGTCCATCTCTCCCACACTATTACCTGCACTCACACACATCTTTAACTCATTCCTCTCTACTGGCCCATACCCTAACTCATTTAAGCAGGCCCGGGTTACCCCACTGCTTGAAAAACCATCACTTACCCCTGCTGTGATTGACAACTACAGACCTGTTTCCCTCCTCCCTTTTCTTTCCAAAACTCTTGAAAGAGCCATTTTTAATCAACTCTCCAATTTTCTCACACAGAACAACCTCCTGAACACCAAGCAGTCTGGCTTCAAGAGCAATCCCTCCACGGAAACTGCTCTGCTTTCCATCACGGAAGCCTTACGACTAGCAAGAGCGACCTCTAGATCATCTGCTCTCATCCTACTCGACCTCTCTGCTGCTTTTGACACTGTGAACCATCAGATACTCCTGTCAATTCTCTCCAGCCTGGGCATCACCGGAACTGCTCTGTGCTGGGTGGAATCCGATCTCTCAGACAGGTTCTTCAAGGTATCATAGAGGAGAGGTATTTCTGAAACTCAGCAACTCACAACTGGCATTCCACAGGGGTCAGTTCTGGGTCCACTGCTCTTTTCTATCTACACTACATCTCTAGGGCAGGTGATTGAATCTCATGGCTTCTCATATCATTGCTATGCTGATGACACCCAGCTCTATTTGTCCTTAATAATAATAATAATAATAAACTTTATTTTATAAAGCGCCTTTAAAGTGGCTTCTCAAAGCGCTGTACATTAAAAGACAAATCACAGAATAAATAAAAACTTAAATAACATGAATAAAACTAATAATAAACAAATATAAAACAGTCAAAAGATATTAAGAATCGAAAGCGAGTTTAAAAAAGTGTGTCTTTAAAAGAGAAGCTTTAAAAATTCCAAAGGACTGAGCTTCCCTGAGTTCAGGGGGAGAGAGGTTCCAAAGAGATGGAGCGTAAACAGAAAAAGCCCTGTCACCCATAGACTTAAGGTGGGTAAGTGGAACCGTCAGTAGATTTCCCTGTGAGGGCGCGAGTCTGCGATGTGGGGTGTATGGGATTAATAAGTCAGTCAAATATTGTGGAGCCAATCCATGCAATACCTTGTATGTTAGCATTAAGATCTTAAAATCCACCCGGAACCTGACCGGGAGCCAGTGTAGGGACTTCAGAACAGGAGTGATATGGTCATATCTCCTGCTTCCCGTCAGGATCCGGGCGGCAGAGTTCTGAACATACTGCAATTTGCTAATTGCAGTTTTAGAAACTCCAGCTAAAACGGCATTGCAATAATCCAATCGCGTGACCACGAATGAGTTTATCAGCTTTTCAGCGACAGATAAGTTTAGCATTGGTCTTAATCTGGCAATATTTCTGAGATGAAAAAAGGAAGCTTTCACAGTGCTCTGAAGAAAAGAATCAAAAGTGAGGTTAGTGTCAAAAATTACTCCAAGGTTCCTCATCTTGCTTTGGAACTCTAGAACAGAGCCGTCAACGGATAGAGACAGTGGAGCCGCTTTGCGAACCTGATGACGGGAACCTATGAGCATGACCTCAGTTTTCCCGCTGTTCAGGCACAGAAAGTTATTATTCATCCATTTCTTTATCTCAGAAATACAGCCAGAAAGATAACCAACATCAATGCTTTCACCAGATCTTGAGTGAATGTAGATTTGGGTATCGTCAGCATAGAAGTGATAATGGAGGCCAAGTGTTTGCAGCAGATGCCCAAGTGGAGACAGATAAATATTGAACAATAGAGGGCCAAGAATTGAACCCTGAGGAACACCAGTGAGCACCGAGCAAGTGTCAGATCTAAAGCCACTCACTAAATCCTTCCAGCCTGACAATCCATCCGTCTCTGCACGCATCTCTACTTGCTTGACATCTCAGTCTGAATGAGGGAACACCACCTTAAGCTCAACCTGGAAAAATCTGAGCTTCTCTTTATCCCAGCCTGTCCCTCATTCAACCACAACCTCACTGTACAGCTCACCTCACTCACACTCATGCCAACCAGGATGGCCAGGAACCTTGGGGTGATTCTTGATGACAGCTTGACCCTTACAGACCACATCTCAACAACCGCATGGTCCTGTAGGTTCATCCTGTACAACATCAAGAAAATCAGTCCGTACCTCACCAAACAGGCTACACAGATACTAGTCCAGGCTCTTGTTATCTCAAAACTCGACTACTGCAATGCACTACTCTCAGGCCTCCCGGCCAGCTCCATCACACCCAATCAGATGATTCAGAATGTAGCAGCATGCCTTGTCATCAACCAGCCCAAAAGGACCCATGCCACAGCCCTCTTCATCTCCCTCCACTGGCTTCCTGTAGCTGCCCACATCAAATTGAAGACCTTGATGCTCACCTACAAAACCTTTTCTGGAACAGCGCCCCCTACATCAACTCTCTCCTGAATGCTTACGTTCCCTTACGCAATCTGCAATCAATCAACGACTAATTAATTAATTTTTTTTTGCAGCAGTGGGATCACTGTGTTTCTGCTTTAGAGCGTCACACACACCATCTTTGTATACCACTGCTTGGTCACTAGTCTGTTTTTTGGAGGTATTTGTATTTGTACACGCCTAACACTACAGATAGGAACAGTGGTATTGTGTGTAAGAGGCTGTCCATGTTCTTACCTGACTGCTGTCATTTGCAGACCTACTCCTACGCGACAAGAAAAAAAAAAGTTGTATATACATCTACAATGAAATATAAATGTCAAAATTTTTATCATGTTATCTAGTTCATTTGAGCTTTTTAGCCACATGAACAATTCAGCTGGTTCTACATCAAGTCCTGAAAATTCAAATCACTTAAACGAACCAGTTAATATTAATTCATATTCATATCTTGTATTCATGTAATTGTCTAGATTGGCAATATGTTTAATCTGTTCTGAAAGTAAACCATTTTTATTTCTATTTATTAAGAAAAACAACAGCAACTACATGAATCTATCAATTTGTCAGTTCTATAATTCAGTGACATCAAAAATCACGAATCCCTTTACTCTGAGGTTAATAAATGTAGGCCACGATCCACTCCTGGGTCATTATTTAATACAAAACGATATTTAATATTAAATGATAACACATGATGTTTCTCTCTCTGCGTCATGATCGTTTTCTAAGGTATGCATTCATATGTGTTAATCGCTCCATTTTTGCTGGAAGAAAATAAATATAGTGTGATGAGAGGTGAACGCAGCGAAAACTTATTACAGGGGATGGAAAACCATCCTGGTTTGCTCCAGCAACATTATGTAAACTGCATTTATGAAGGGCCTAGTGACGCCCATGCTCGTTCCCTTTCCTCGTCTCGGTTAACCGTTCACACGTGGAGACCTGGTGGCTCGGCTGAGGGCACGTAGCCAAAAGCTATAATCATGGTGGAAATATCGCGGGCCAGATTACTTAACAAACATGAGGAATTTGCCCACTTACGGTGTAGCACCTCAGACGCTGAGTACTGAGAGTGTAATAGGTTTGTTCCGATCAGACATATGCTGCAGGGGGAAAAAACAAACAAAACAAACACTCAATGCACTCGTGCATGCTTAATCCAGATCCGATTCTGCATGCCAAGGAATTCCTGAATGGAGCATCTTAGTAAAATGCAGAGAATAGTGAATTTGACTGTAATTTAGCATTATATAGCAAGAAGCTACTGGAAGTTACATCAACTTATCATCCATTTTCCATACCGCTTATCCTACGCAGGGTCATGAGGAGTCTGGAGCCTATGGTTCCAACATATTTCAGGGCACAAGCACACACGCTATGGATGATTTGGAAATGCCAACGGATCGAATTTATTGTTCGGTGTGTGTTTAGTCTTCTAATCTACTTTTATTTTCTCCTCCAAATGCATTTTAGCAAACAAAAGAAAAAAGAAAAAAGAAGCAGTCAGAGCGAGCGATCCACCTCATTCACGTCCGTTCCACCTGCGACTGTATTTCTACTCATGACGTTTTATAGATGTGTGTGAAAAATATCAGTGCTAATACACATCAAACCTAGGGGGCGTGTCCCTCCGTGTAATCACCTGACACAGCTGTCACTCACTACGTTTACATGCACATCAATATTCCCATATTAATTGGAATTTGGCAATATTCTGATTACTATTGAGTCACCTCAACCTCAGAAAAACCTCAGAAACCTGATTGCCCGATTCGAATTAAGACAATATTCTGATTCCACAAAATTGTGACTCCCACCACTAGAATATGCCTGCTTTAATCGGAAATGTGTTGCATGTAAGCGCCATATTTAGAAAATCCACTAAAAGGAGATACATGCTCATGCTCAGTCCGCAAAGGAATCGTGGGTGCTAACAGAGGCGTAGCTGTAGGCTCGGTATTTAGGAATGTCAACTCAAGCAACCATGTATACAGGAATATTCCGATGTACGCATATAGACATCGTATTCGGAATATATCTGCAACCCGAATATAGACCTTTGATGTGCATGCAAACGTAATCAGTAACAGGCTGCATGAATGTACAATCTGGGTTAGGAAGAAATCAGCCCCAGCCTCCTGTGGTTTTCTTTGTATGCTCTTGTGGTCGGTTTGGAAAGAAGTCAATCCAATTTAAGATATTTGTTAAGACCTGATAATCTGATGGCGATGCCGAAAAACGAAACATGTTAATCATTGAAAGACGCTCATTTACTGTATATTTGTTCTCATTTCAGGTTCTTAATTCCGTCTGCTTAAATAAACCCACAGTGGAAACAAAAGCCGTACAGATGGCCGCCTTCTCTACCATTCACGATGCCCTTCGTGAGACTCCAGCCTGGCTGAGACTTCTGCTTGGACTTGATCGGGTTTCATTTCTGTATCTCGAAAAGCCCTTTTATGTCACTAGTTTGGGTCCTGTGACCGGCCGGCCATCATCTTACAGTATTTTAGGATGAGGTCAGAATCTTTTTCTTTACTCAGGCGCTCGGCCAGTTTCTCGACACCTGCCCTGGAAATGACAGCTCTATGGGCGTCCTCATGAATCAACGGTCATGTGGACGAGCCTCCACGCTGCCGGGACAGGCACCAAGTTAGAAACGGCCCTGTAACTCTAGTAGGACAGCTGAAAAAGAGAACGAAGAAACGAAACCGCCCCCCACAAAAAAAAATAAAAGATAGCACAGTGTACTGTAGAGTATGTGTGTGTGAGAGTTTAAAAAGAGAGGGATTGCGTAAGCGTGCTTGTTGTTCCAATAGAACAAATAAAGTTGACTGAAGGTTCTTGTAGAATGTGATAAATATCTGTCTCATCTATCTGTGTAGACCGAAATCACGTCAAATTTGTAAACGTCATTTCTCCTCTGTTTGAATTTCGGCCACCAAACCCGTACGGAAAAATCATCGACTATACATTTCACTTCACGCGTGATCATACGAGTAATCAAGTCTGAAAAATGCAAGTGACATCACGGGTGCAAAATTGGATCACACACGTGCGCTACACGTGAAAGAAAAGTGTCTTAAAAAAAACACATGCCTAACCAACCGTGTGATTCTTCACATTTGAAGTTCACGGGTTTTCTGTAACGGAAACCCCATCTTCTCAAATCGAGCAGATACGTCTGAGAACGCTGTTTTTTGAAGAACACGTGACATGGCTGACATCTGATTGCTGCAGTTCCAAGATGGCGTACGTCATCGCGAGGTTGTTTTCTGTAGTTTAGTATAATAAGGGGGCGGGGATGAAGAAGAAGCATTTATTTGTCACATATACATTACAGAAGAGTGAAAAGATTCAGTTTGAGAGGAAGCAATGGTGATACAGGCTGAACCCCTGGAGTACATAGGGGTTTAGGGTACAACAGTGGCAGCTTGGTGGTGCTGGGGCTTGTACCCCTGACCTCCTGATCAGTAACTCAGAGGCTTAACTGTTGAGCCATGTCTGCCCAAGATGATGGCGAACTGATGATGGCACAAGTTTTTGAGGCTGTAATATAAATAAATCATGACAAGTGTAACTAACGAGTCATACGCAATGGATGTAGCTAACTTCCATGATCATGCTAGGCCTCTGGAGGTCCGTATAAATACTAAAATTAGCTGAAGCGAGCTAGTGTTATGCTAACCGCGTGTGTAAATACTTCAATTAGCCAACATGAGCTAGCGTTATGCTGATCACGGTTTGTAAATACCAAAATTAGCCGAAGCAAGCTAACATTATGCTAACAGCTGAGCGTAAATACTCAAATTAGCCGTGTTTGACAGTAAGTGAGCTAACGTTCCCAATTTTATAAAAAAAAATTGTTTCATTGTACGGAACAGTAGATGAAATATGTAGCAAACTGAATTAGTTTCTTGCCAATTATATGTTTGTTCTTGAGGTTTTTATTTATTTATTCATATCTATGTATTCCTGTCAGTTTGGTTCATTTCGTAGATTTGAATTAGGAATTAACACAACATTGCATGGTATCGTGATACTAATTGGTATCGCGATTCTTCAGCTGGTATAGTATCGTAAGATATGTTTATGGTACCGTGACAACCCAAGTTTTCTGTATTTTAGTATAATGTTGAACTACTTTGCATGGTATGCAAGCAACACTGTCATGTGTGGAAAAACACATGTTGTGTTCATTCTGTTAAAAGCAAAAGGAAATGGCGGAAATGAAGTCAACCGGGCTCGTTCGGAATCTTTTGGTGAAATCCTAATTGGGCCCCCACTTAAATCATACCAAGCTGAAGACCTAAAGTTGAGTCTGAACCATTATAAGGAGCTCACCATTCCTTATTAGCTTACAACATTGCTTATTAGAAATACAACATTTACGCTAATGAAGCGCTCGTCATTTTGTTTATCACTGTCCAGCCCAGCTAGATTCAGCTGTCAACCATTGCAACTCTATTGTATCACGTTCATACATAGCATTCTGGGACTTTGAGTCCAATGTTTGCGCCGGAGTTCTCTAGACGTCTTTTCGGAGTTGGACATAAAACCGTGCTGTTACCCCTTATGTTTGAGACCAGTGAAATCATTTTTCCTATTGTATCTGCGCCACCTACAGCAATTTCCTCCTGTGACGTCAACCACTAACATCTCACAGGAATAATGAACGTTTCAATATAAACATATGAAATGTTTTTCCTTTAAGTTGCCTCATATTTCCATGGTTGAACTAAGAAAGTAACCCGTGTCTACATGATTGTCATTAGTGTTGTGATGCAAGTAACCTGATTAGACGAATCTAAAGATTTACTAATGATCTCATTATTGCTGGAATTTATATTAATTAACTTATCAGCCTCGTTATGGTGCAAATCATTGATGAGTACTTTGATGCCGTGGCGGGAATGAAAGAGGGAATTCCGGCTCACCGGCCCGAGCGTAGCAGTGCGCGGCCAGGTATTCGACGTGTCCGAGTCACCCGTGCTCGCCGCTCTCTAATAGCCATAATTATGCAGCCTTAAATACACCATTTGAAAAACATTTCTCACATTTTAGCTTTGCTCCTTTCGGGATAACCTGAGTGTTTGTTAAGCGCTGCCTTGATGCTGTTATCCTTAGCATCTCCTTCATTAAACATCTAAACATATCTCCTAATTAAGAATCATTTCCAGGCATGGAAGAATGGAGCCTTTCTTCCTGGCTTTCTTCTTGCTCCTCCGCCTTGCTTTCTTTCTTTCTTTTTTTTTTCTTTCCGTCCCCAAAGACTTTAATTGAAAGTCTGTATAATGCTATCTCTTTTAGGTGAGCTGGGAGGTGAGCACAAAAGGCAGGGCAGGCCGCAGGATGAAAAAGACGGCACCGGCTGGAGGAGCCATTCAACAAACGGAGCTCATTAATGAGAGAAAGATCAGCACGCTGCATGTTCCTCTCCTCTCGCTGACACCACAACAGGTGCAAATCAAAACATGATTGTTGACTCCACATGCTGTTTGTCACTCTGGATGCGGGCTAACCCCCAGCAGCCCCCCCCCCTTTTAATAAGAGGTGCACATATGATTGGGGAAGGGTCTGACCTATAAACGCATGGTTAAAATCCACGTCTGTGGTGTCCCTGTGTTCATTTAATACATGCAAAAAAATGTAAAAGCTCCATGAAAAAGAGGAAGAAAAAGAAGAAGAGGATAGATATGAAGTGGAAAATAAATTATAATTCTACAAGCCGAGGTGGTGACACACCAGTGGGATGGGTTCTTACAATGAAAACGAGGAGCCGTTCCGTTATTACGGTGCCCGTGCAAGGCAGGATGGAGGCTGACAAAAACAGCATGAAAGAGACAAGATACAAAGGCTTGGATGAAGCATCTCAATCTTTTCTCCCAGGTTTCTAAGCAACTTATAATAGAAGGTCAAGCTAGACAAGGTGGAGTAGTAAGTCAATACAGAGAGTAAAACAAGAGCATGGAAAGATGCAAGTGGATGCAAAGAAAAAAAAAACAGGCGTTGTAAGAGAAATTCAATTCCCTCTGAATGTAAGGGTTACCTTTTTTATTTATGAAATCAATTAAATACATTCAAAAGCACTACACACACACACACACACACACACACACACCCACCCATACATATATACAGTGCCCATGGCACCCATGGTAATAAAGCTCTCATGGATATCAAACAATTGCAAACACAACACAGGTTTATCAAAAAATGAATCTTTGTTAAATATAGGTATATAACAATTGTTCATAATAATGTATATATGAAAAATATATATGAAGTATATTCCCACTGATATTTACATTTTTTTTAGTACACCTGTGTGACTAGGAATAGGAAATTGGTCAACCATGACTTCCTGTTTCACAGGGGTATAAATATGAGGTAACACACAGGCTAAATCCCCTTAATCATCCATAACAATGGGTTAGATCAAGGAATATAACTGTGATGTGCGGCAAAAGATTGTGGAGCTTCACAAAATGGGAAGTGGCTATAAGAAAATAGCACAAGCATTGAAAATGTCTATTTCCACCATCAGGGCGATAATGAAGAAGTTCCAGTCAATTGGAAATGTTCTGAATCGACCTGGAATCGGACGTGTGCCTATATCGTCTCAACACACTGTGAAGAGGACGGTTCGAGAGACCAAAACATCTCCAAGGATCACAGCTGGAGAACTGTAGAAGTTAGTTGTGTCTTGGGGTCAGAAAGTCTCCAGAAGTACAATCTGAAGTCACCTCCATCACCACAAGTTATTTGTAATGGTTTCAAGAGAAAAGCCTCTACTCTCATCCGCAAACAAACTTGAGCGTCTTCAGTGTGCCAGACACTACTGGAACTTCACATGGGATTGGGTTCTATGGTCAGATGAAACTTAAATAAAGCTTTTTGGTGATGAACACCAGAGGTGGTTTTGGTGCACACAGAGAGGTAGCTATATGGAAAAGTAACTCATGGTCATGGTTAAATATGATGGTGGAGCTTTAATGTTTTGGGGCTGTTTTTCTGCCAGAGGACCTGGACATTTTGTTAGGATACATGGCATCATGGACTCTATCAAATATCAAATCAGATATCAGATATTAAATGAAGACCTGACTGCCTCTGCCAGAAATCTTCAAATGGGCCGTGGTTGGATCTTCCAGCAGGACAACGATACAAAACATTCATCAAAATCAACATACAAATGACCACAAAATCAAGGTCCTGCCATGACCATCCCAGTCCCCTGACCTGAACCCCATAGAAAACCTGTGGGGTGAACTGAAGAGGAGAGTCCACCAGCGTGGACCTCAAAATGTGAAGGATCTGGAGAGATTCTGTATGGAGGAACGCTCTCACATCCCTCGCCATGTATTCTCCAACCTCATCAGGTATTATAGGAGAAGACTCAGAGCTGTTATCTTGGCAAAGGGAGCTAGCACAAAGTATTGACTAAAAGGGCGCCAATAATTGTTGCACACCTATATTTAACAAATATTTTATATATATTTATATATATAAACCTGTGTTTTGATTGCAATTGTTTGATATCCATGAGAGCAGAGTATTTTGGGATTTTTTTTTAAAACCAAAAGATCAAAAGGCTCAACAATAAAGAAAAATTTTCACAACCTTCTTTGCTCATATTTACCAAGGGTGCCAATATTAGTGGAAGGCGCTGTATATATTCTCAGCACTTTAGTAAATGCCATTCTTTCACCATAGGTTTATCCATGGTAAGCTGGAGTTAGGCTGGATCACAGGAAAGATATACCTAAACAGGTTTTCGCTAAATGGCGGCATTTTCCGATGAACTGCACACATAATGAATAAACACTGTTCCACTTTCTGACGTCAGGTCGCATGTTAGATTCAGTGAGTCGGGAAAACACCGATCTACGGCTGTAAAGAAAACGTAAGACCAGTTAACCCTATCTCATAATACACCGACGTTCCATTCGGCCGACAGAATGGAAATCGGCTTATCGGACATTTTCAGACTCATCTCATCACATTCCCATGTCGGAAAACTTCAAGTTACAGCTTTACGTCTCACTGTTACAAAGTGCTGACACTGGAGACTCCTTCCAAAAGTGCTAATTAAACATCTCACAGAAATCTTTCACGATTCACGATTTCCTTTGTTAAATTATTGTTGTTGTTGTTGTTTTTTTTCTCTGTTTAAAAAAATGTATTATCAAGTCCCTATAAACCTGTCAGATCTGCTATTGGAGAAGATGCTATACCTTCTGACCAATCAGATTCCAGAATTCAACAGTTAATTTAGAATAATTTAGAATAGGTGTGTTAATGTGAATGTGTGTAAAATCTCACATGCAGATGTAGCAGAGTAATTATTTGAGTATTTGCCAAAAGTTTGCCAAAAGAATTTTTCTAATCAGAATGTTATCCGCAAATATAATTATCCAAATGTTCATTTTGATTCTGTTTTATAAAGGAAAGATGTGAGGACTTAAAAAAAACATAAATGTTTCCACTAATGAGATGTGGATGGGAGGAGCCTCAGGTAGTTTTTATCACGCCTTCCATCACTTATTCTCCTGTCTGAGACAGAGATGGTAGGTTAAAGCTTGCTCCACTCTATAAGTGCTAAAAAAAAACGTGTCTTTTACTTGCATAATATCAGAGTCACACACTCATATGATTAATAAATGTTTAATAAATGTGTTTTTTGTTTTGTTTTGTGTCCCAAATGTGTCTAGATTAACATGTTCTATGTGTAGGCTAGACTTGCTAGTCCTGTGTAGCATATGGTTGTGAAAATATTTCATTTCGTACACTTTAGGATGGACCACACGTGACGGAGGAAATATTAAATTTTTTTGTTTGTTTTATTCATTACTTCCATATGTAGAATCGAGTCACCTGACTTGTTTCAAAGTAAGGACTAACTGTTCTTTAAACGTGGGGAACGTTTTTATAAATCCGAGTCTGAGTTTGAGACTCAGGCTGTGAGAGAGACAGATGTGCCTCGGAGTGGAGGAAATATTTAATTGAGTGTTTGTTCCCCCGTTATCGATCTCACAGATCCCACAGAACCTCTGCCGGCTAAATAAAAGCAGGTGAACTCAACTTGTGACCGGCTGCTGTCATTTATTTGAGAGGGATCAAAAGGAAGGGGTTACACATATACCAAATCAATGAACACAACACCAGGTCCATTAAACAAAGCCCCAAAATGCCTGGGCGTCTCTTTAGACACCACATGTCCCAGATTTGGGACAAAAGAGTCTCACTGATGTGAATCAGTCAGGTGTGGGGCATGCAACCAAAAAAATAAATAAAAGGAGAGAAGAAATAGGGGCTTCATTTGACTTTATTTAACACACACACACACACACACACACAGATATAAATGTACACACACAATCCACTCTCCGAAAAAAAATGTTGGTTGTTGGTAAAGTGGAACTTTAATTTTTGTACCTTTAAATTGCATCTTTCAAATGTGAAAATGTGCTAGTGTGCATTTAATAATAATTATATATACAGCAGATGCAGTGCAAATCAGGTTTATTGTTAAAATGTACAGATTTTCAGCTGATTGCGATGAACACATCAAACAAAAGCAGTTGAAATAGTTCAACATGACGAATGCTTCAAGTGGTTTCCACAAATTCAACTGAAAATGCAACTTATAAGGACTTCTCCAGTCTCAAAATTTTTCAACACCAGAATAGAATCCCTCACAACAGCACAAATATGCAAAACAAGTGTTGTCTCAAGCACACCTGATGAGACTAATCAAGGGCTTCATTAGTTGCAGCAGGTGTGCTTGAGTTGGAACAGATGAAATACCTGAACTGGCTAGGGGCAGGATATATGTGAAATACCTGGACGGGTCAGAAAAAAGAAGCTATCGATGGCTTAAAGCAGATTTCTGAGAAGGCAGGTTGTGAAAAACCCTCGAGTGACTGCAAAAGACCTGCAGCAAGATTGGTGATAACAGGCACTGGGGTTTCAGTGAGCACAGTAAGGCGTGTACTAAACACAGAAGGTTTCCATGCCAGAACTCCAAGACGTACACCACTACTGACCCAAAAGCACAAGAAATGTTGCGCAAAATCATATAAATAAGACACAGAAGTTTTGGGATTCTGTTCCGTGGAGTGATGAAACAAATCTGGAACTTTTCGGCACGATGGATCAGCGGTATGTCTGGAAGAAGAAGAATGAAGGAAGAACAGTCTACAGTCAAGCATGGTGGTGGCTCGGTGATGCTCTGCGGCTGCTCTGCATCCTCTGGCAGCGGAAACCTGCAGCGTGTGGAAGGTGAGATGGATTCATTGAAGTATCAGGAGATCCTAGGAGAAAGCATCTGTGAGGAAGCTGAAGCTTGGGCGTCATTGGACCTTCCAATAGGACAATGATCCCAAGCATACCTCAAATTCCACCAGGCTTGGTTGCAGAAGAAGTCCGGGAAGATTCTACAGGGCCATCACAGTCACCTGTAGAATATCTCTGGTGGGATTTGAAGAAGGCGGTTGCAGCAAGCAAACCCAAGAATATTACTGAACTGGAGGTCGTTGCTCATGAGGAATGGGAGAAGATTCCTCAGGAACGCTGCCAGAAGCTCTGCATCTCGTTTGCAGCAGGTCATAACAGCAAAAGGAGCTCTACAAAGTACTAAAGACACCCACCCTGAAGGGGTTGAATATTTTGAAACTGGAGAAGTCATTATAAGTTGCATTTTCAGTTGAATTTGTGGAAACCACTTGAAGCATTCGTCATGTTGAACTATTTTAATTGCTTTTGTTTGATTTGTTCATCGCAACCAGCTGAAAATCTGTACATTTGGACAATAAACCTGATTTGCACTGGGGGTCGAATCATTCTGATCGCAACTGTATGTCACCTTTCGCTGTAAAAGATACACATTAAAGGTACAAAAGGTGTACAAAGAATGATACATTCTAGTGTAGGTTATTTATTCATGCCACGTTAGTGCCAAAGTTAAGATACTATATGAGGAGAAAAAGTACAGAAAATCGTAAATATGACAGTTTTGTGCACCCTTTCAAAAGGATCGCATTTAATTTGCGGTGAGCATCGGAAGAAACTGGTGTAACGACGCGAAAAATAGCCTTGTGATCTCAGGCGCTTTCACTGCACTAACATTAAGTGTTCTTCAATACACAATTCACCTCCCACTCTGATTAAAAATAAAGTGTGTGAATAGGCTCCTTTCACTTCTCGCTGCTAATGGAGCGGCGTGTAAAGATTCATTCAGCACTAAAGACTGTCAGGGAAAAGAAAGAGAAAATACCCGAGAGATCATACAGCTACCGAGGGTAGAAAAGGACCAGCTGGAGGAGTGTTCAGTATTTACGTAAAACAGATCACACAATTAGGATTCATTCATTCAGGAGCCCTATTGAGAAGTCTGCAAGAGGCCAAGTGACTAAATTAATTGTATTTTTTTTTTTATGTAAAAAAAAAACACCAAAACGAACCAACAAAAGCCGACAACTGTTAATGTCATTAATAAACCGGTTTCTAAAGTTACAGGATATGCTGATTCCATGAATTCGGTGTCATTTGTGTTGCACTGATATTACGGTGGTTTAGTGGTTGGCACGTTCACCTCACACCTCCAGGGTCGGGGGTTCTGTTCAGGGTGTACCCCGCCTTGTGCCCCATGCTCCCAGGGATAGGCTCCAGGTTCCCCGTGACCCTGAAAGTTTGAAATGTTCTCATGTCATTAACACTGATGCTAGATAACCCCATTTTGTGTATTTGCTAATTCTATGCTAAAAACTCAACTCCTATTTGTAAGCCAAGACTGTTGCCTGAGATGGGTTGAGGTATTTTTGAATGGTAAAGTTTTTTTTTTGTTTCTTTTTTTAGCTTCAATGTTTAAAATAATTAAAAACAGTTTAAAAATGTAAAAAAAATTAAAATAAACAGTACATTTTTAGAAGCTAATTGGTACTACAATCGTGGACTCGTCCAAAAATGAATCCATCTTATCAGCAGTTAAACCAATGGAGAAATACATATCATTATGGAGGTATATCATTATGAGAGCAGCGTGAGATCACGTGAAAAACACATGAATGTGCATTTTCAACATGTTATGGCATCACGTGATCACATGAAAAAGAAAAAAAAAAGGAATCACTTGTGAGAGAAAAAAAAAGATCCAACCACATGCTCTATATGTGAAAAATGTTTAAAATATAACAAAAAGTGTCAAAAAACCTTAAAAAAAAAAAACGTGTAAAGCTGATGGGTTATACGCCATAACTAAACTACGCCATAACTAAAGAGGATTAAAAAAAAAAAAAAACATCTTTGACCAAATAAAAGCAGCGAAGACCAAAATCAAGGTCAATCGTACAGTGTTCAAAAGCAGTGAACTGTGAAGGATTTCGTTTTTTTAATCTGCAAATAAGAAATGAAGCATTGTGGTCCTACATGTCTGATACGGCGCTTCAAAAAAGCAGCTTAAAATCACTTCCCTTGACCTGCACATCCTCCATTTAAGGGGAGTTTATTTTTCAATTTTGCTTCAGTGCATGCAGGATATAATGTTTAAAGTTGCAAAGAGGGATGAAAAGATTTTCAGGATCGAACAATGCGCAACCATTGAATGACTGAGGCGAAATAATTGGGACGGTCGTCACGCAATAATTGTGGGCTTTTGACAATTTCCCTCTCGTGCAAAATACAAGTCTAAGTATTTAAAAAAAGAAAGAAAATAGAAGAAACAACAGTGATGCACAGGTGTGTTTGTATATATATATATATATATATATTTTTTTATATATATATATATATATATATATACAAACACACACATGGTCTGCATTTTCTACCACTTGATATAGAAGCCCCGGTGTCTAAAGACGATGGTGTACAGTGGATGCTGTTGGACGGATTAGCGGTATAGAAGATGGATGGATGGTTGGATGGATGGACATTGTGAGGTTGACTGATCAGGTCAAAGTGCAAACCTGTCACTCACATCATATAGTGAAAGTCAACAGGGATTTGAAAAATGTAAACATTGAGAAGGTTCTAAACGTCCTCGCACTGACTCTCCTTCACCGCATTTTGTACAAATGTACACGTTCCTGTGTGTACAGTGTTACACAGTGTTAGAATGAGGAAAGGTAATAATAGACCGGTTTATTAGATTATTAGATCAGTCTGATAATTAGATCCTTTTGAGATTAGATAAACTGCCTAGAATTCTGAATAGCAGTAATAAATAAATATTCTATTTCTTCATTCATTTTGCCTGAACTGTACGAGAATATTCTAGTTGATCTATGCAGTCATTACCTGGACACTTGTGCACTTGTTGTGGGCACCAGTGAGGCCTTGCTCTCGCTTTGGTGCGGCGCTGCAGTCATTCAGAGCAGCTCTGGCAGCGAAATGCTGAGAGATTCCTCCAGATATTTACCACCAATGAGAGAAATGCCTACAATGTCTGCTGCCGCTCTCCAAATACAGTTACACCGGCCTGCTGCTTGCTCTGGGTTAAAGTGCACGCAGTTGTGGAATTCTCGGGCTGCACGTTAGTCAAAACGAATAAACTGATATACAACCTCTGGCTTCTGGACTGGACACTGTGCTGAAGAGGTCGGAAGGACAAATATAGCCCGGAATTATGCTCATTTTTATTTATTAGCTTAGAATTGTTCTTATTTTCCAAATCTGACATGTTCTGCACATGTTTTTATAGACAGGTTACACAGATTTAAAGGACTGTTTGGGCCAGAGGGTCTTTCCTGTAGTCTAATACATAAAATCCTGACAAAGAGAAGAAAGTCCGAGAGGTGAAGTCCCATGTTCGACCTCTCCGTGACCTGGCTCGTGAGCAGGTTTAAAGCTTTTCATATCTTTGCCTTGTAAACAAGACTTTTCACCTTTTTCCATTTGTATTATTTAGGTGACAACAGTGTTGCATATATGTGTCCAATACATGTCCAATACATAAACAACAACGTCAAATGAAATGAAAATCAGATTGTGATCTAATTATAATGTACATTAGGGTTTTTATTTACTATAAGAGTCTAAGTACTAAATCAGTCAATGTACGGGATTTTGCATTGATGCTGATATTGATCAGGTTTGTGACGTGATGATGATGATGATAATAACAACAACAACAAAAACAACAACAATAATAATAATAGTAATAGTAATAACAACAAGCATATTATTATTATTTTTATTATTATTATTATTATTATTAACAACAACAATAATAATGTTAACAACAACAATAATAATAATAATAATAATAATAATAATAATAATAATAATGATGATGATGAGTGAAATGAAATAAAGCATGAAGCTGTGGTCACTGGTTTTCTGGCCCTGCACTGCCCTCATGTGGAATTACAGTGATGTAGTGTTAGAGAGATTTAGATGGAAAGACACTGTTCATGAGATTCATCTTATTTATACATTTGCTTTAGCTTTTAAAGCAGGACTCCAGTTAGGTCTAGAAATATACCAGGTGTTTTTTTTTGTGTGTGTTTTTTTTTTTAGGTAAGCCATCCTTTGTGTAAATGTAGGCTGATATGTGATGTGTGGAAAAACTACAACTGTGCATTATGACTGTCACAAAGCACTGTTACTGGAGACTCCTTCCATAAATAAACGTCTCTACACAGGAACCTCCACCATATCAACAATTTATTTATTTTACTGTGCAATACGATGATAGATCTTTTTTCTTTTATTTGAGGTTTTCTTGTTACAAACTGAATACTGTCCTACTGAATAATGTCCTACTGAATAATGTCCTACTGAATACTGTCCTACTGAATAATGTCCTACTGAATACTGTCCTACTGAATAATGTCCTACTGAATACTGTCCTACTGAATACTGTCCTACTGAATAATGTCCTACTGAATACTGTCCTACTGAATAATGTCCTACTGAATACTGTCCTACTGAATACTGTCCTACTGAATAATGTCCTACTGAATACTGTCCTACTGAATAATGTCCTACTGAATACTGTCCTACTGAATAATGTCCTACCGAATACTGTCCTACTGAATAATGTCCTACCGAATACTGTCCTACTGAATAATGTCCTACTGAATAATGTCCTACTGAATACTGTCCTACTGAATAATGTCCTACTGAATACTGTCCTACTGAATAATGTCCTACTGAATACTGTCCTACTGAATACTGTCCTACTGAATAATGTCCTACTGAATACTGTCCTAGTGAATAATGTCCTACTGAATACTGTCCTTCTGAATAATGTCCTACTGAATACTGTCCTACTGAATACTGTCCTACTGAATAATGTCCTACTGAATACTGTCCTACTGAATAATGTCCTACTGAATAATGTCCTACTGAATACAGTCCTACTGAATAATGTCCTACTGAATAATATCCTAGTGAATAATGTCCTACTGAATACAGTCCTACTGAATAATGTCCTACTGAATACAGTCCTACTGAATAATGTCCTACCGAATAATGTCCTAGTGAATAATGTCCTACTGAATACTGTCCTACTGAATAATGTCCTACTGAATAATGTCCTACTGAATACAGTCCTACTGAATAATGTCCTACTGAATAATGTCCTAGTGAATAATGTCCTACTGAATACTGTCCTACTGAATAATGTCCTACCGAATAATGTCCTACTGAATACTGTCCTACTGAATACTGTCCTACTGAATACAGTCCTACTGAATAATGTCCTACTGAATAATGTCCTAGTGAATAATGTCCTACTGAATACTGTCCTACTGAATACTGTCCTACTGAATACTGTCCTACTGAATAATGTCCTACTGAATACTGTCCTACTGAATAATGTCCTACTGAATACTGTCCTACTGAATAATGTCCTACTGAATACAGTCCTACTGAATAATGTCCTACTAAATACAGTCCTACTGAATAATGTCCTACTGAATAATGTCCTACTAAATACAGTCCTACTGAATAATGTCCTACTGAATAATGTCCTAGTGAATAATGTCCTACTGAATAATGTCCTACTAAATACAGTCCTACTGAATAATGTCCTACTGAATAATGTCCTACTAAATACAGTCCTACTAAATACAGTCCTACTGAATAATGTCCTACTGAATAATGTCCTACTAAATACAGTCCTACTAAATACAGTCCTACTGAATAATGTCCTACTGAATAATGTCCTACTAAATACAGTCCTACTGAATAATGTCCTACTGAATAATGTCCTAGTGAATACTGTCCGAGTGAATACAGTCCTACTGAATAATGTCTTAGTGAATACAGTGCTACTGAATAATGTCCTAGTGAATACAGTCCTACTGAATAATGTCCTACTGAATAATGTCCTAGTGAATAATGTCCTAGTGAATACTGTCCTAGTGAATACAGTCCTACTGAATAATGTCCTAGTGAATACTGTCCTACTGAATACTGTCCTACTGAATACTGTCCTACTGAATAATGTCCTACTGAATACTGTCCTACTGAATACTGTCCTACTGAATAATGTCCTACTGAATAATGTCCTAGTGAATACTGTCCTACTGAATAATGTCCTACTGAATAATGTCCTACTGAATACAGTCCTACTGAATAATGTCTTAGTGAATACAGTGCTACTGAATAATGTCCTAGTGAATACTGTCCTACTGAATAATGTCCTACTGAATAATGTCCTAGTGAATACTGTCCGAGTGAATACAGTCCTACTGAATAATGTCCTAGTGAATACTGTCCGAGTGAATACAGTCCTACTGAATAATGTCCTAGTGAATACAGTCCTACTGAATAATGTCCTAGTGAATAATGTCCCAGTGAATACTGTCCTAGTGAATACAGTCCTACTGAATAATGTCCTAGTGAATACTGTCCTACTGAATACTGTCCTACTGAATAATGTCCTACTGAATACTGTCCTACTGAATAATGTCCTACTGAATACTGTCCTACTGAATACAGTCCTACTGAATAATGTCCTACTGAATACAGTCCTACTGAATAATGTCCTACTGAATAATGTCCTAGTGAATAATGTCCTACTGAATACAGTCCTACTGAATAATGTCCTACTGAATACAGTCCTACTGAATAATGTCCTACCGAATAATGTCCTAGTGAATAATGTCCTACTGAATACTGTCCTACTGAATAATGTCCTACTGAATACAGTCCTACTGAATAATGTCCTAGTGAATACTGTTCTACTGAATAATGTCCTAGTGAATACAGTCCTACTGAATAATGTCCTACTGAATAATGTCCTAGTGAATACTGTCCTAGTGAATACAGTCCTACTGAATAATGTCCTACTGAATAATGTCCTAGTGAATACTGTCCGAGTGAATACAGTCCTACTGAATAATGTCCTAGTGAATAATGTCCTAGTGAATACTGTCCGAGTGAATACAGTCCTACTGAATAATGTCTTAGTGAATACAGTGCTACTGAATAATGTCCTAGTGAATAATGTCCTAGTGAATACTGTCCGTCCGAGTGAATACAGTCCTACTGAATAATGTCTTAGTGAATACAGTGCTACTGAATAATGTCCTAGTGAATACAGTCCTACTGAATAATGTCCTACTGAATAATGTCCTAGTGAATAATGTCCTAGTGAATACTGTCCTAGTGAATACAGTCCTACTGAATAATGTCCTAGTGAATACAGTGCTACTGAATAATGTCCTAGTGAATACTGTCCTAGTGAATACAGTCCTACTGAATAATGTCCTAGTGAATACAGTGCTACTGAATAATGTCCTACTGAATAATGACCTAGTGAATACAGTGCTACTGAATAATGTCCTAGTGAATAATGTCCTAGTGAATACTGTCCTAGTGAATACAGTCCTACTGAATAATGTCCTAGTAAATAATGTCCTACTGAATACAGTCCTACTGAATAATGTCTTAGTGAATACAGTGCTACTGAATAATGTCCTAGTGAATAATGTCCTAGTGAATACTGTCCGAGTGAATACAGTCCTACTGAATAATGTCTTAGTGAATACAGTGCTACTGAATAATGTCCTAGTGAATACAGTGCTACTGAATAATGTCCTAGTGAATACAGTCCTACTGAATAATGTCCTACTGAATAATGTCCTAGTGAATAATGTCCTAGTGAATACTGTCCTAGTGAATACAGTCCTACTGAATAATGTCCTAGTGAATACTGTCCTACTGAATACTGTCCTACTGAATACTGTCCTACTGAATAATGTCCTACTGAATACTGTCCTACTGAATACTGTCCTACTGAATAATGTCCTACTGAATAATGTCCTAGTGAATACTGTCCTACTGAATAATGTCCTACTGAATAATGTCCTACTGAATACTGTCCGAGTGAATACAGTCCTACTGAATAATGTCTTAGTGAATACAGTGCTACTGAATAATGTCCTAGTGAATACTGTCCTACTGAATAATGTCCTACTGAATAATGTCCTAGTGAATACTGTCCGAGTGAATACAGTCCTACTGAATAATGTCCTAGTGAATACTGTCCGAGTGAATACAGTCCTACTGAATAATGTCCTAGTGAATACAGTCCTACTGAATAATGTCCTAGTGAATAATGTCCTAGTGAATACTGTCCTAGTGAATACAGTCCTACTGAATACTGTCCTACTGAATACAGTCCTACTGAATAATGTCCTACTGAATACAGTCCTACTGAATAATGTCCTACTGAATAATGTCCTAGTGAATAATGTCCTACTGAATACAGTCCTACTGAATAATGTCCTACTGAATACAGTCCTACTGAATAATGTCCTAGTGAATAATGTCCTACTGAATACTGTCCTACTGAATAATGACCTACTGAATACAGTCCTACTGAATAATGTCCTAGTGAATACTGTTCTACTGAATAATGTCCTAGTGAATACAGTCCTACTGAATAATGTCCTACTGAATAATGTCCTAGTGAATACTGTCCTAGTGAATACAGTCCTACTGAATAATGTCCTACTGAATAATGTCCTAGTGAATACTGTCCGAGTGAATACAGTCCTACTGAATAATGTCCTAGTGAATAATGTCCTAGTGAATACTGTCCGAGTGAATACAGTCCTACTGAATAATGTCTTAGTGAATACAGTGCTACTGAATAATGTCCTAGTGAATAATGTCCTAGTGAATACTGTCCGAGTGAATACAGTCCTACTGAATAATGTCTTAGTGAATACAGTGCTACTGAATAATGTCCTAGTGAATACAGTCCTACTGAATAATGTCCTACTGAATAATGTCCTAGTGAATAATGTCCTAGTGAATACTGTCCTAGTGAATACAGTCCTACTGAATAATGTCCTAGTGAATACAGTGCTACTGAATAATGTCCTAGTGAATACTGTCCTAGTGAATACAGTCCTACTGAATAATGTCCTAGTGAATACAGTGCTACTGAATAATGTCCTACTGAATAATGTCCTAGTGAATACAGTGCTACTGAATAATGTCCTAGTGAATAATGTCCTAGTGAATACTGTCCTAGTGAATACAGTCCTACTGAATAATGTCCTAGTAAATAATGTCCTAGTGAATACTGTCCGAGTGAATACAGTCCTACTGAATAATGTCCTAGTGAATAATGTCCTAGTGAATACTATCCGAGTGAATACAGTCCTACTGAATAATGTCTTAGTGAATACAGTGCTACTGAATAATGTCCTAGTGAATACTGTCCTACTGAATAATGTCCTACTGAATAATGTCCTAGTGAATACTGTCCGAGTGAATACAGTCCTACTGAATAATGTCCTACTGAATAATGTCCTAGTGAATACTGTCCGAGTGAATACAGTCCTACTGAATAATGTCTTAGTGAATACAGTGCTACTGAATAATGTCCTAGTGAATAATGTCCTAGTGAATACTGTCCGAGTGAATACAGTCCTACTGAATAATGTCTTAGTGAATACAGTGCTACTGAATAATGTCCTAGTGAATACAGTCCTACTGAATAATGTCCTACTGAATAATGTCCTAGTGAATAATGTCCTAGTGAATACTGTCCTAGTGAATACAGTCCTATTGAATAATGTCCTAGTGAATACAGTGCTACTGAATAATGTCCTAGTGAATACTGTCCTAGTGAATACAGTCCTACTGAATAATGTCCTAGTGAATACAGTGCTACTGAATAATGTCCTAGTGAATACAGTGCTACTGAATAATGTCCTAGTGAATAATGTCCTAGTGAATACTGTCCTAGTGAATACAGTCCTACTGAATACAGTCCTACTGAATAATGTCCTACTGAATACAGTCCTACTGAATAATGTCCTACTGAATAATGTCCTAGTGAATAATGTCCTACTGAATACTGTCCTACTGAATAATGTCCTACTGAATACAGTCCTACTGAATAATGTCCTAGTGAATACTGTTCTACTGAATAATGTCCTAGTGAATACAGTCCTACTGAATAATGTCCTACTGAATAATGTCCTAGTGAATACTGTCCTAGTGAATACAGTCCTACTGAATAATGTCCTACTGAATAATGTCCTAGTGAATACTGTCCTAGTGAATAATGTCCTAGTGAATACTGTCCTAGTGAATACTGTCCGAGTGAATACAGTCCTACTGAATAATGTCTTAGTGAATACAGTGCTACTGAATAATGTCCTAGTGAATACTGTCCTACTGAATAATGTCCTACTGAATAATGTCCTAGTGAATACTGTCCGAGTGAATACAGTCCTACTGAATAATGTCCTAGTGAATAATGTCCTAGTGAATACTGTCCTACTGAATACAGTCCTACTGAATAATGTCTTAGTGAATACAGTGCTACTGAATAATGTCCTAGTGAATAATGTCCTAGTGAATACTGTCCGAGTGAATACAGTCCTACTGAATAATGTCTTAGTGAATACAGTGCTACTGAATAATGTCCTACTGAATACAGTCCTACTGAATAATGTCCTACTGAATAATGTCCTAGTGAATAATGTCCTAGTGAATACTGTCCTAGTGAATACAGTCCTACTGAATAATGTCCTAGTGAATACTGTCCTACTGAATACTGTCCTACTGAATACTGTCCTACTGAATAATGTCCTACTGAATACTGTCCTACTGAATAATGTCCTACTGAATAATGTCCTAGTGAATACTGTCCTACTGAATAATGTCCTACTGAATAATGTCCTACTGAATACTGTCCGAGTGAATACAGTCCTACTGAATAATGTCTTAGTGAATACAGTGCTACTGAATAATGTCCTAGTGAATACTGTCCTACTGAATAATGTCCTACTGAATAATGTCCTAGTGAATACTGTCCGAGTGAATACAGTCCTACTGAATAATGTCCTAGTGAATACTGTCCGAGTGAATACAGTCCTACTGAATAATGTCCTAGTGAATACAGTCCTACTGAATAATGTCCTAGTGAATAATGTCCTAGTGAATACTGTCCTAGTGAATACAGTCCTACTGAATAATGTCCTAGTGAATACTGTCCTACTGAATACTGTCCTACTGAATAATGTCCTACTGAATACTGTCCTACTGAATAATGTCCTACTGAATACTGTCCTACTGAATACAGTCCTACTGAATAATGTCCTACTGAATACAGTCCTACTGAATAATGTCCTACTGAATAATGTCCTAGTGAATAATGTCCTACTGAATACAGTCCTACTGAATAATGTCCTACTGAATAATGTCCTAGTGAATACTGTCCTAGTGAATACAGTCCTACTGAATAATGTCCTACTGAATAATGCCCTAGTGAATACTGTCCTAGTGAATAATGTCCTAGTGAATACTGTCCGAGTGAATACAGTCCTACTGAATAATGTCCTAGTGAATAATGTCCTAGTGAATACTGTCTGAGTGAATACAGTCCTACTGAATAATGTCTTAGTGAATACAGTGCTACTGAATAATGTCCTAGTGAATACTGTCCTACTGAATAATGTCCTACTAAATAATGTCCTAGTGAATACTGTCCGAGTGAATACAGTCCTACTGAATAATGTCCTAGTGAATAATGTCCTAGTGAATACTGTCCTACTGAATACAGTCCTACTGCATAATGTCTTAGTGAATACAGTGCTACTGAATAATGTCCTAGTGAATAATGTCCTAGTGAATACTGTCCGAGTGAATACAGTCCTACTGAATAATGTCTTAGTGAATACAGTGCTACTGAATAATGTCCTAGTGAATACAGTCCTACTGAATAATGTCCTACTGAATAATGTCCTAGTGAATAATGTCCTAGTGAATACTGTCCTAGTGAATACAGTCCTACTGAATAATGTCCTACTGAATAATGTCCTAGTGAATAATGTCCTAGTGAATACTGTCCTAGTGAATACAGTCCTACTGAATAATGTCCTAGTGAATACAGTGCTACTGAATAATGTCCTACTGAATAATGTCCTAGTGAATACAGTGCTACTGAATAATGTCCTAGTGAATAATGTCCTAGTGAATACTGTCCTAGTGAATACAGTCCTACTGAATACAGTGCTACTGAATAATGTCCTACTGAATACAGTCCTATTGAATACTGTCCTACTGAATACTGTCCCACTGAAATGTCTAACTAAGCAACACTCTGTCACACTGTGTGTGTAAGGTGACATGATGAGTAGGACCACAGCTGAAAACACACTCAGAAATGACACTGTTAGCTATTAGACTGAAAAGGATGAAGATTTTGGTCTTGTGTCGAATCTAACTCTTAACCTCGTATATAATGTATTTACTAATATTTAAGATCAAGATCTAGTGGTGAATCCCCTCCCTTCATCATCCCTTTAGTCCATGATGTATATAGCACAGTGTGCTGCTAACAAACCAGCACCAGTCGATCAACCATTTAACAATGAACTTTAAAATCTCAGCTCTGAGTTTTTGCAAATAGTATAGTATAGATCGTACAAATTTCTTGGTCATTCAGTGGTGGTTTGTTATGTCATCATTTAATAAGTCAGTAAGATCTCAGGATTTCAAATTTGTAAGAATTCACAAGTAGTAGGAACATTTATGATAGCGGTTACATCGGAAGTTAAGAGTAAATATCAAACAGAATATTACAAAAGGCAGTATAGAGTTAAAAAAAAAAGTGTTTGGTGCGGAAACTTTAAAACTCCATCAGTTTTCTTGGATTTAATGAGTGTTCCAGTTTTATTAAGACATTAAGGTGGTTTAGCATGTTTGCCTCGCACCTCTGGGGTTGGGGGTTCGATTCCTACCTCCATGCTGTGTTTGCATGTTCTCCCCGTGCTTCAAGGGGTTTCCTCCGGGTTCTCCGGTTTCCCAGTCCAAAGACATGTGTTGTAGGCTGATTAGTGTTTCAAATTGTCCGTAGTGTGTGAATGTCTGTGCGATTGTGCCCTGTGATGGGCTCGGCACGCCGTCCAGGGTGTCCCACGCCTTGTACCCAGAGTTCCCCAGGAGAGTCTCCAGGCTCCCTGCGACCCCGTGTAGAATAAACGGTACAGAAAATAAATAAGCAGGGGGAAAAAATGTTAAATCCAACATCCTAAAAGAGTTTGCTTTGTCCAGGAAACTGTTTAAAGCCTAGAGCAGAGTGCTTCCTTTTAAGAAAAGTTTCCAATTAGGACATCTTTATGAAGCTGGAACCGTAAACCATCCAATTAGAGTTCTTTCATTCCTAAGGAACTTTTTCTTTCTTTTTTTCCTTTTTTTTTTAAATGAAGGGTGTATAAACAGACCAACAAATGATCATACACTCTTAGAAAAGACAGTCATACTAGAGTGCTACAAGTTTTTATTTTTTATTTTTTTTATGTATAGTTTAGCTAAGATGCTTTCCTTTCTTTTTTACTTAGAACAATTGTGTTGAGGTCTACATAAACCATTTAAAAGAATACCTCTTAAGCCTTTTTTTTTAAATTATTTAAAAAAAAATAGATTTAACCTTTAATGACCTTTCAAACATGAAGCAACAAATCCTCCAAGTAGGATGTTTAAGACCTATGGCACGTTTGTACAATAATAATAATTTAAAAAAAGATTCTACGTCATAATAGATATAATACGTTAAAAAACACAGCCTGTGCATTGAAGATAAAATGTAAGATATCAAAAATAGAGTGCCCAAGACGTTTGTGTAGTACAGCACGAGCAGAAAACGACCTTGTTATTAACATGTTGCTTAAAATTCTAATGATGTAGGTTAACGAGTCAGTGTGTCAATATTTATCCACAGAATCAATAATATGGTGAGGACGAAACAGCTCATCAGCAGTGTCTCTGACTGAAAGACTTCAGTAATCAGCCATTAGGCCCGGTGTTACTGATAACCCGCTGTGTGTGAGTTCTTACATGTAAGTGTTGCTACAGATGCCACGCTGGCTTTCCTCTCGACCGTGCCATCTCGAGTGCACAGGAAACATTATTCCTGTTGATGCCCTGATACATTTGTTAACATTTCCTTTCAGAAAGTAATCTTCGTGGTTTTGTAGAGCTTTTTATTGTCGTGTCGGACAGATCGATGACATATATAGTCTATATATATATACTGTAACTAGACTGCTTAACACTCCGGTCACACCGGTTAGCAAAACAGCACTCTGTTTGATTCAAACAATAAAGAGTGAGGGAAATAAGTATCGGACACGTCAACATTTTTTTCAGTAGATATATTTCCAGTGAGGATGTTCACATGAAATTTTCACCAGACATCAGTATTAACTCAAGAAATCCACACATATACAGAATTCACAACATTAAAGACCATAAACGAAGTTATGTGTAATAAAGAGGAATGACACGGGGGGAAAAAAGTATTGAACACGCTAACTGAAATGTATTTAATACTTCGTGGAGAAGCCTTTGTTTGGAATGATGGTGATTTTGACCCGTTCTTCTAAACATATTGTCTTTAAATCTTGTTCAATTGGATTCGAGTCAGGTGATTGACTGGAACATTCTAACACCTTGATTTTTTTTTCTCTGGAACCAACTGAGAGTTTCCTTTGCTGTATGTTTTGGATCGTTGTCCTGCTGGAAGTCCACCCACGTCGTATCTTCATCATCCTGGTGGATGGCAGCAGATTCTTCTCAAGAATCTCCCGGTAAAGGGCTCCATTCATCGTTCCTTCAATTATATGAAGTCTGCCAGGACCTTGTGATGAAAAACGGCCTCACACTATGATGCTTCCTCCTCCAAACTTCACTGTTGGTGTAGTGTTTTAAGGGTGATGTGCAGTGCCATTTCTGCTCCAAACATGGTGTGGAGTATGACAGACAAATAGTTGAGCAGTAGCAAATTTTAAAAAAGCTATGCATGAGTGGAGTGCATCGTCTATTGTTTTCTCTGTGACGATGGCACCTGCTGCCTCCAAGTGTTTCTGGAGCTCTTTCCGAGTGGTCCTTGGCTCTTGGGCTACTCTTCTGACTATTCATCTGACTCCCTGGTCAGAAACGTTGTGAGGATCTCCTGTGCGTTTATGGTTGATGACGGAGTGAAGTTGCTTCCACTTGCGGATAACGGCCCCTGTCGTGCTTACTGGAAGATTCAGAAGTTTTGAAATACGTCTGTATCTGATTAAATCAATAAGTTTTGCAACAATAAGGTTGTGAAGGTCTTGGGAGAATGTTTTTCTTTTACCCATCATGAGATGTTTCTTGTGTGACACCTTGGTAACGAAAAAGCTTTTTATAGACCATCAATTTTCTAACTTGAACAGATAGGGGGTATAATTACTTACGGATTTCAGTCGGTTCCTTGCCTTACCTTGCCTTGGAGAACTGCTTTTCCTTAGCGTGTTCAATACTCTTCCCCCCGTGTCATTCCACTTTATTACACATAACTTCATTTATGGACTTTAATGTTGTGAATTCTTTATATTTCTTTATATTTCAGATTTCTTGAGTTAACACCGATGTCTCCTGAAAACTTCATGTGTATAACCTCATAGGAAATATATTTACTGAAAATGTTGATGGGTCCAATAAGTATTTCCCCCACTGTGAACAATATTTTCCTTGCTTGAATACAATTCTGTCAACACATTTTCCAAAATTCTTTCATTCACTTCTCACTCGATGTGTCTTCAGCAAACCTGTATTTCTGTCTTTAACAAACCTGTATTCCTCAACCTCAAACTGCAAACGATTGCATACTCCATTACAAAATGGCTACACAACTCCTAAACCAATAACACTTTACAATAGCAGTACACGAATAATCATGCACTAATACATGAATAAACACTTCCTTAAATGACAATGAGTTAAGGCATGTACTCATCATGAAATAATGAAGAGGTGACCTTAATTACAGTGTCTTATGAATTCATACATGAATATCGACCACCTTAAGTACATGATAGTACATGTTTGTTAGTTTTTGTATTAATTAACACATAGGGGTAAACTTAATCAAATTTCACCCTTGGCCCGAGCCACCCAGAGCATGTACTAGTACTACACTGGGATTTGAAGAGTAATAGATGGGGAATAATGCTAAATTATTGGTGTATATTATTAGTGAGTCTTTCTAGGTTCGATAAGGAGGGTCAATGTAAATTATAAAAGTAATCCCGCTCCAACCACTGATGTTTGTGTACACAGGTGCATATGGCAAATTATATAAACTAACTGAAATTAAGCACATTTAATTCATATTCATATGAATATATATTCATGAATATATAATTCAGAGTATGTTTGATTTAGTTCTTTAATACATCAACTAACAAACATGTACTAATGTGTGCTTATGGTGGTCATTATTGAGGCATGAATTCATACCACTCATGCCATAATTTAAGCTTTGACCTTCATTAGTTTGTGATTAATACATGCCTTACCTCATCATTAGTTCATATTATGTAAGTATTCATTCAGGTATTAGTAAATGAATTATTTGTGTACTGTTACCTTAGTGAAGTTAACTTTTACCCCTAAACCTAACCTGAAAATCAACCTGATATCCGTTTGCTAAGTTAAATGCGATATTGATTAACAGTCTAAGCCAAAAAAGGAATGTCTATTAATCAGCCAATCACAGCTGATTCCCGTTCCCATCTGACGTCCTACCCAGGTCCGGACCATCTATAATAGAGCAAAAAAGATTTTACTTTAAAAAGACATCAAGTCTGGAGTTATTTTGTTCACTTCATTTGTTCCTATACAGAAAGATGCGGTTATGTAATGGGCTGGTTTTATTTAGTAGATCTTTTGTTTTTAAATACAATTTACAGCTCAGCCAAATAATAATGAATGAATTGCAATTCTAAACAAATTACAGAGTAAATAATTGTTTACTATTTCATAGATTAGCTAAATTAGCTAACTGTACACACAAAAAAGCCACCATCACTAAAGGATAAGAGAAATGAAGTGACTTCAGTGACATCTGCTGGTAGAAATAAGGCATGACGTGACTCTCGTTAGTCATATGAGAGAGATGAACACTAAATAAACTGTAAAGATCAGAAAACTGTTGGCTGAATTATTATAAAAGGATAGTTTCTAATTGATGAACATTTATTAACCATTTTGACCCAGGTTCTGGTTTAGTTTTTTTGTAAACACCTTTAACATGTTTCCTATAGCTTTACTTGAATGTAGCCTACATGTAAAGACTATATGTCATCTTATATTGAATAATAGATAGCTTGATGAGGTAATTACACAAAAACGTCATTAGAAAACGTTGGAGTGGGTTTCACCCTCATCGAGAAATTCTATACAGTTCTATGAATATAAAAACGGGCAACAACCCCAACAACCCCAACCTACACACCCCCTCCCATTGTAAACTGATGCTGCAGTCCTCATTTGCATATTCACATTGATTGGTTGGTATATTTTCTGATGAAATAACTCTTCCCTGGCATGTGTTCAGTACTTCCTCGTATCTTCCGTTCAGATTTTCAGCTCTCTGATTTAACAACATTATACCACAGCATTTTTACATTCTGGATTCTGATTGGTCAGCAGGTGAATGAGCTTTTTTTTTTTTTTTTAAATTATTATTATTATTAAAGCAGCTCTGACAGTAATGCAGCTGCAAGTCACAGGGTTATGTTAGTGAGCACATTTTAAATACATTATTGTTTCTATAGTAACAAATTCACAGGGAATTCTATAGTGGAAAGCGACTGTTTATTGCTACTATAATGTAAGTGATAATTGATGTTCCATCCATCCATTTTCCATACCGCTTACACTACGCAGGGTCACGGGGAGCCTGGAGACAATCCCAGGGAACTTGGAAAACACCAAGTGGGGGACACCCTGGACATGGTGCCGACCCATCGCAGGGCACAATCACATACTACTGGAAAATTTGGACACGCCAATCAGACTACAACTCATGTCTTTGGATTGTGGAGGAAACCGGAGTACCCGGAGGAAACCACAGATGCACGGGGAAAACATGCAAACTCCACACACACACACACACACACACACACACACACACACACACACAGAGTTCAGAGGCAGGATTCGAACCCCCCAACCCTGGAGGTGCGAGGCAAACGTGCAAACCACTAAGTAAATAAATGGATAAAACACACACCGTGTCGTTCTTTATTAACAGAATGCTGGTGTGCACTGTTATAAGAAAACAATGAAATTCCGGGTTGTAGCACATGTTTTATTTCCTACCTACACCAGTTTAGTTTATTCCCTCATCCTTATCTTGTACTATTCTGTATAATGTTAAATCTCTTTCATATGTTAAATGTACTGTCCACGCACCATCAGTTCCTCGGTTCCTCATACGTCTACTTGTTTACGATGAGTGTAACGCCACAATGTTTGTTCTGAACGAAACAAAATGAGTTGTCCTTAACCAGACACACAGGTGTGTGTAAAAAGAAAAAAAGACAAAAAAGAAACAAACCAACACGTCACACACGTTCAAATGCGATAATGTATGTTAAGGACGAAATACAAACATTGATCAAACTCGTTTTAATTTGTAAACCAGAGGACTTCAGATCTAATTACGATGTATTTCCTTTTCTCCAGGCTCACTCTCCTGCCAGTGATGTGTAAATGTGTGTGTGTGTATGTGTGTGTGTGTGTGTGTGTGTGTGTGTGTTTCTCTCTTTCAGGCTGATGATGCAGCGTAATTACACCGGATCTGTTGATCTTTGGTCCGGCTGTGGTACATATGGACGCTCCTTGCCTAATGCAAAGTTCTGGTTAAACATTCTCCCAAAGTTTGCGTTCCGCCTTCTGTTGTTTTTACACTACAGGCCTGGCAATTGTTGGGGGCATTATTGACTTTGTAATTAAACTATTTTAAACGTCGGGATTTTGTAATCATTACATTTCGGGCCATCTGTTCCCAGTCCGAGGGCTGAGAAACGGGTCCTCCCCCCCTGCCTTGAGTAGACAAAAGACAGCACAACATGCAGTCAGTTTAGTTGTTTTGTTTTTTTTTAATCATTAATTCTCTTTATAAACAATATGGACAAATGGACAAACGGTGAAATCCTCATCCGAGTATGTATCAGCTCAGTATATATACAAATACGGCGTGCAGCCCTGAGGCCGTATCATTTCTGTACACAAACGCAGCATCCAATCTAATGTTACTGATTATGGTTTTATTAGCTTCCATCTGCTGAAAGGCTAACAAAGCTTAAATTGGAGAACACAGCGAGGGATAAAACACTCTTTTTTTCCCCCCGCTTTCCTCAGGGTCACGATGTATAAACAGCTTGTGACCTCAAACATCTCTATTGGCTTTGGTTTTGGTCAACATCTTTATCGCAGCTTTATCTTCAGCCATTGTACAAAAGAGAAATCAGCTAATCTGTCACCGTGCAGATAACTGACTTTGATCCACAGCTTCTTCATTGGTGTTTCCGGCCTGTAATCTAGAACTGGACCACAGACGGTGTGTCCGGTTTATCTGTTAAACATCTCTTTTCACGGGTGTTATGCGAAAAGATAAAGATTACATCAAACACACGGCGGCTACGCGACAGATCGTAATCCCGTGCTGTTGCCCGTTTCGCGGATATTGTGCGATAACGTTACTCACTCAGCGTACAACCTTGGCGCGTTACTAGTGCATTTCATCAACGAGGACAATTGTCAGATATACATCGTGTTAAAAACCCCCTAGAGTGTGGAACATACAAAACAGAAAGTTTTCCCCTCTTGAAAATTGCCTACAGCGTACCTGTCGGGTTTAACGACCAGAAATCCTGCACTAAAAGGCGATTAACGGCGCGATGTGATGTCATGTCTTTACACTAACCTCTCTAATAAAAAAAATGTCCATGGAGAAATCTTACAATATATAAATACATATACAATATTTCATACTTAGGGATGTAACTGAATATGAAGACGGTATTCAGAACGAACAGATAAACCGATACAAATACAGATACACAAATCCTGTTTTTTTTTTTTCTTTCTTTCTTTTCTATTAAAGAAAGCTTGTCGGGAATAGTTAACAGGGGATCTGATTGAGGCTAGAGGTGTGCTTCAGGCCTGGGATCCTGATTCTGGGACGCAACAAAAAAAAGTTGAGCGAGCAGGACGTTTTCACTTTCATGCTGTCAGATATGAAGCTTGAAGGACAAGTAACCGGCCGGTCAGGGTCACGTGGTTTAAATTAGCCTGTTGGGGGGTTTTTTTTCTCAATTTTTTCCAGTTTCCCAGTGTCAACTGCTTGGAGGATTTTTATTCTCCATTATCTACACACACATTACGCACAATACTGACAATGGTGCCATTTCTACCTTTGAGGTCTTTTTTTTCTCTCTCTCAATTCTCCAGTAGTTACAGGGACATAAAAATACACCCTATTGGCTTAGGCCACGCCCATTTCAGATTTAAGGCCCTGTTTACACTAACAGCTTTTTAAAACGAAACCGATCCTCGCCCATCTCTGTCCACACTACACGACCGAAAACGCACGTAATCACGTGACCGTTCATGCACACTAGGCATGCGCACACAAGTGTAAACAGGAAGCTGGTTGCTAGTCCAAGCCAGTGTTCCATGTAGGACTTACGCCGCTCGAAATGAGATTTGTTTTCGATTGCTCTAATCATAGCTCGCCTCTTGAGCATGAAGGCGGATCAGTCCCCGTGTTGTTGTGTATACGATCGAGGCAGCGTAACGGTCATGTTTTATGGGCTTGACGAATCAGGGAAGGATACGCGATCCAATCCAGAAGAACCCAATCAGAGGGCGAATGTGGGCAGAGCCACACCTTCATTTTGAAAACGTTTTGGTCCGTTTACACTGAAACACGAACCCGGAGTTTTCAAACTAATACGGGGTCTTCGGCGTTTCCAAAAGTCTCCGTTTTTCAAGGATTGAAAACACCGGAGTGGTGTAGACGACAGGCGTAACCGTAGCAACAGTTTTAAAACGAATGTAAACAGGGCCTAAATCCAAAGACAGCATACAGATACAGGTACAGATACGGATGTTTGGAGCACTAAACACATATAGATAGCAGATACATATAGCATCGTTGCATTACATGTACATTTAAATAATTTTCTATATACAATATTTTTTCTCTAAAATACCATTTTTTTTAAATACAGACCTGCTGACTCTGCTCTAGTCCATCTGGTAGCACTGAAGAGTCAGTGTTTTGAATGTTTCTTTTTTGAATAAAATTTTAAATGTTATTATTTCATTAGACGAGTCAGTGATATAAGAGTTATTAACAGTCACGGTGGTCCTCCGGTTGACCCCATGAACACGGTGTTGATGGGTGGCAGGGAGGACACCATGTTCCGCACCTCAGCGCCGCTATGGTGAGGCAGCAAGGCATCTTGCGTATGGTGATACTGAGCAGCAGCGCCATACATGCACGGAGAAACCGAGCAAGGGATCGGAGGGGCTATCGAAGAACCTGCAACAGATACATCATGAAAAATAACTGAAAATGGGCTAAATAGGTCTATATCTCTTCACCTTTACTCTTAGAAAATGATCAGGATCTATGAAAATGGAAAAACACCCCCTTGCCCTCCTGCTAACTCAAATAGCTAGTCAGCGAATTAACTGAGAGTACATCAATACAGTACCCGACTCAAGATTTGCATCGTCATATTCTCCGAAATTGGATTTAACTTCAGCCAAACCTCAAAACAGATCATAACGGCTCTTGATTGTTTTTCTCTAAACTAGCTTCATATCCAGCTTTGTTACTTGCTGGCTCAGAAGGCATGTTCTGTGGCGCAACGATTCCATACATCACATCAACACCCACAAAAAATTTGCATATCGGATGTGATTGGTCTAAAAGCTTAGAGTCTATTTCCTGACATCACAAACTGATCATTAAAAATGTGTATAAATTAAACCCCCCCCATCTGAATACCATCAGAATCATCATTAAAGAAGATTTACATAGTTTAATAGTCAGATTATTTATTATTATTTTAAAAGACATTTTTATTATTTATAAATGATTATTAAAACATTATTATATAATGTTAAGACATGTGTAAAAAGTTGCTTTTCAATGACCACAGTTTCTTCAGCGCATGATAAACTATCAACAATGAATCTGGATGGTAAAAGACATAAATAATATTTCGCTAGCCCAACCTTCATAGACATAAACATTCACATGCGATCAATGACGAATATGGACATTCTGGCCCAAGCACATGGTGTATACCAATGTAGCTAATCAAACCTAGACAGAACATTGATATTCATGATATAGAAGGTGTGCATATTATGTTGTACGTCATATTTATTTTCTGTGAGACTGGGCTGGAGAGAGTATTATTTGGTTTATATTCTCTATTAATTCACCCAGCGAAAATAGAAAGTATATGTTAAATAAAATCAGTCACAATATGAGCCAAACTCCTCATATGAACTCTCTCCCATCGTTTCTATTAATAATAAAATCCTTATGAAATGGGAACGTTGTGTCTTCTCACCTGCTGAGCGTGTAATTAGAGGAGATTGCACAGGGTAGTAAGGTGCTGCTGGCTTTCTGCTCGTGTCGTTCAGGATGTTGAGAGGGTCATGGACCTCAGCGTATGCGGGGACAGAGCGAGTGGAGGTCACACTGCTGATCACTGATACATGCTGATCGATTAGAGAGCCCATCCTCTGCGTGTCCACATAGCCGCTGTTCCCATAGTACCCTGGAAGTGAGGAAGGAAAGCACTTAAAGTTCTCAGCTCTCAGAAGTTAAGCATGCTCAGTCAGGAAAATCGCTCACATCTGTATTCAGACCACAGATGTACGTAACTACAGTCTTAAGTGCCATTCAGATGTGCAACTCAGGAGTTACACACACACACACACACACACAGTGTGGAGTTTCAGTAAAACAATGGTACGGAGCGGTATTAAGTCGAAACTGTCTGACAGTTTGATGTCAGCACACTATATCAAACTGAAATGTATATTTTGGGTCGTAAATGCTGTCCAAAAAAACATTGAAATACCATTTGAGTCCAATATCAGATACTTAAATTTGAGTCCATTAATGAATTAATTAATATCGTCCATGTAAAAGTTTCCATATGGAGGACGCCCGAGGAGACAGTGCTGATCTCAAGGAGCAAAATGTCTTCTTTTTTTATAGACAAACTCATAAACAACACTTAAAGTGATCTGCAAGTGTAGCAAACGAGTGCTAGGTCAGCTTATCTTTCAAACTGTGGGCATTCTTTACAGTAGAGCACATGCATCGAAATAATAAAAACACTGGCATTGTTTTATTAATTCTACAAATTAAAATCAATCCTTAAAAGTGTGATGGATTAACCTATATTGTACGCACACATTACGATTTCATGACCTCGATTGAGCTCTCATGTCTTTGTTCTGATGAGGGCAATGTGAAAACGCTAACATGCAGATGAATGGAATGCACTGGATCATGTGCTGGTTTAAAAACTGCTCAATAATACCCATAGATGCCAAACTGGTAAATGAAACTTGGGACTATTTACTGTACATGTTTGCCATCTTCTCATATATCATCATATTAGTCTTTTTTTTTTTTAAAGATTTTTAAATGATCTCTTACATTTATGTAAGGGGGAGGGGTTGTTGTGTGGATTTATGTTAAAAGTTTGATTCATTATGTATGTTGTTTGTCTCTTGGTGTTCATTTGTGAATCAATAAAATTGTTAATTACAAAAAAAAAATGAGTGATTTTGTTTATGATGCTTTTGAAAAAGTCATTCTTGGAGATTTTTACTCAACATAAAACTTGGATAAAACTTCAAGAGGCAAGTCATTTGCATAATCTAAAAACAACTTAAGCATCTATGGATATGTGTGAATTTCCATGCACAAATATCGACAGTAACGTTTGGGCTTAATTAGTACAGTTGGACCAGTTTTATTGAACATTGGCGATGTTTTGAAGATCCAAACTTGACCATCTTGATCCCACAATATTTACTTGATGCCAATAACCAACAAAAGTGCAACAGAATTGTATTCCTCACCGCTGTGTGATGCGCTGGTGTATACTGGACCTGAACATCCTCCTCCACTCCCTGCAAATCCGTAGTCCATTAGCTGCACCCCCTGAACCTCGATGGTGGGCTCGGAACTGGACGGGTAGCTTACTGACGTGGTTCTGGAGCTGTACGCGACACCACTGCAGCTGTTATTAAAGCAGTCCTTAGCCAGCTGCTGACCACTGAAGGAGGAATAGCGTGAGCACTCGTTGCGAGCCGGGTAAGCCGAGGGGGGCGTGTGGGTTTGTGTCAGGTTTGTAGGCTGGTAGGTGGAGGTGCTGGTATAGTAGTTGGAGGCAGGCAGGCTTTGGTACATGCCATCAGGGAAAGCCTGGCAGGGTGCGTGAGACTGGACAGGACAGCTGCTTGGCGATCTCACTGCCATCGGGCCCTGGTTGATCACGCTGCCTCGGTTTGCCATGGCCGGAGAGATTGGAGGGGTGATCAATGGACCACTGCTCTGGGAGTAGTCCAACTGGCCTTGATCAAGAAATATTACACACCATTTTTTTTTAGCTTGTTTCTTTGATACACTGGATAATTTGACTTTAAGAGATGTCTAACTTCATTTCAACATTTGTCATATCCTATATGCACTTATACTAACTATCCATCCATCTATCCATCCATCTTCTACTGCTTACTCCTTTTCAGGGTCACGGGGAACCTGGAGCCTATCCGAGGGAGCATCGGGCACAAGGCGAGGTACACCCTGGACAGGACGTACTACTAAACTTAACTACTAAATGCATAATACACGAATACAAGTAAGGAATATCTATTTTTAGTTTAAGAAATCCATCCATAGAACAAATATTTATATATTTTTAAGTGAAATTGAACATAAATTCTTAAAAAAAAAAAGGCTTAACTTTTAACTTAGTGGTCTTGCAACATTACGTCCTTTAATATCGTATGATTATTAATTAGCATTGTTTATATAATAAGTAATATTAATTAGCATCCTTATATAATATGCAATCTAATCCATTGTACTATAACTCTTGTAGTATTTTATGTGCAGATTTATATTTTTCTCCTACACAAAAAATATATATTTATCTTCCTGTCTCTAGCATTCTCGTGATTATTCAGACCTGCTTTACACTACAGTGGGATTGAATGGGCTCTTTTATATACACGCTGGCAGCCATTTTACATGAAGAAGACTGCTAAAATAAGAAAATAAAAAGGACATATATGACAAATTCACACGATTTTCATTTTCACTATGACTCTTCATGACATTCATCCTCAATATACATATATACATCGAATATTAAGCTATCGGATCTTTATGAAGCTAAATGACCTCATGGTTATATACACTTTTTTTTTACTTATTTCTGTGTCAAAATCAGCCAATTTTTTTTTAATGTATTTATTCAAATCTGTGATTGGCTCATTTCCTTTCACCTGATTTAAAAAAATAATAAATCAATTCTGGCTTATATGCAAGTGCTTGTTTAATGGGATTGGCCTAGATACAATTGAAAATCTCTCACCTCCAGAGCTCTACTCGAGAACAACCTGGCAACCTCAGAGACGGTAATTGCACACAAGTCATTTCAAATAATCTGAATGGGCTGCCCATAAAATCAAGTGAAGCACCTGTTTAACAGAAGTCTGAGATCAATAACTTCCGCCGTGTATCTGATGATGTATCTTGTGAAAAGAAGTGGCCAGGTCTATGTGAACATATTTAACACCACAGTTTCACATGAGCGTTAATGAGGTAGTAAAGTTCAGCAGTTAAGCTTTTCATAGAGCATATTCTCTCAAAACGATTGACCTGGATTGGTGAAGGATGATGTGATGTTGTTTGAGAAGTATATTAGTGTTCATAAATTGTGACATAAATTCATACTCAGACTCTCCTGTAGCACATTCTTCTGATTTATAGTATTTACCAGATAGTGTAAAGCTGTCTGTATCTGTCCCCTGGTACACCAGCATGGTGGCCCCCAGTCCATGCTCAGTTCCTGGGATAGACAGATGTGCATACTCTGGCTGGGTCTCGTTCTTCACGGACGAATCGTTGTTCACAATCCCTGCTTTATTACGATTTGCCAGGAAGCATGAACTCGGGGAAGCCGTAAACGTCGCCTTACTGGCATCTGAAAACATTATGGTTACATCAGCTGCCTGATCCAACTGGCAGCGGTTAAATGAATCCTTTTTCAAAACTAAACAACAGGTTTACCTGCGTTTCTCATATATTTATCCAGGAGATTCTGTAGATCTTGCTCTTTATCATTATTGAACTGTGTTTCAATCGCCAGGAGGATATATTCATCCAACAGCATCCGAACGAGGTGGAAGGAGCCTGAGAAGAGGTTTTCTCAATGAGTTATATACCGAGTTACAGCTTGGGACACATTTATTACAGCGCAAACCTTTCAGTATTACACAGGAGTAGTGACAAATGAGATCCATGTACTTTTTTTTTATAGGAAAGAATTCTTCCTCTATTACATCTATCTAGCAAAACTTACAGGTTTTGTGTTTCATTAATGGTGAATTTTTTGTTGAACTCAATTTTATTATTTCTTCATATCATAAAATAGTTTTAAAACTGTTGTACTTAAAACATTGTACTTAACTGAATTGTACAGGTTGTTTTTTTAAATATATAAATGTTAACTTATTCCCTGTTTCTAATAAAAACAAAAATCAGCTTTAAACACAAAAAGGCAAATGTTTATTTCTTAAACTTATTTTTTTTTACTGCTTAATATAGTAATTATTTTAATATTGAGATATTTTAAACGTTTTCATTTTTCATTTATCACTTTTAAAGGCATCTTAGCATTACAGCATTTCTTTATTTGGGGGGTGTGTCATTTCTCTAATTATTAAATGGAAAATTTCAATGTTTATTTTATATAACCATTGTTACCCATTACCTTAAAGTTGACTGTATTCCAACTTGTAAAGAGTGCTTGTCCCTTGCGTCTTGGATCTTTTTAACCCCCCACCATATTTTTGGATTTTCTCATGAAATATGATTACGAAATTTACCAAAAAAAAAAAACAACAACAACAACCAAACATATATCCAACAAATTCTTTGTATATTAACTAATTTACTAATTTAACAAGCCCTATGCAAATAGCTAACTCCACGAGGATATTTTACAATTATTATGAAAATAAATCACTCAAAATGTTTCATATGTTCAGAAATGTTATATGTTCAGAATTTCACCCAAATCTCCAAATTCAACACATTTTTATCTAAATCCTGCTCTTATGTCCACTGCATCACGGGACTCAAAATAGGACCAATCTTGTTGCTTTGGGGAGCTAAAATAAAAACGCTTGATATTTCTGCCATTTAAAATTTAATGACATCTCAGCTAAAGCATGGGAAGATGATGAAATGTTTCAACATTACAAAAAAAGGTCTTTTATTTAAGCTGTCTGAATCTCTGCCTATTGTAGGTCCACTGAGGTCATGTAATGGCCTCTCTAAGTGCGACTTTGTGTTTGGCTTAGCGTGTGTGTGTGTGTTCGCAGGGCCACCAAAAGCTAACATAACTAGAGCTGGGCTCTTCCTAATCAGTGCACATGCGTCCGAGAGATAAAGATTTGTTTACTCAGGACGGGTCACTACATTTTACAGCACATTGTGGCTTTGTAACCAAACTGAGCGGAGGGTTTGGGTTGTGGAAGAAAAGAAGAAGAAAAATCTTTTAAATAAGCTCTTTACATGTACCAGAATCGAGAAGAAGTGTATGAAGAAAATGAAGTCTATCTTTAAGGCATAATTATGACTTGCTCGTGAAATCCCCCAAAAAGACTTACCAAAGCTCATGGCGTTGTTTAAGGTGAGGCTGTGCATCACACGAGCTCCAAAAAAACTCCATTTCAGTAAAAAGTCTTGGGCTCTTTTTTTCACTGAGCGGCCGGTCTGTTTACTGGGCTGATGAAAAAGCAGAAATCGAGATTATACTCACTCAGGTGCAGATACTCTGGATCTGAAGAGTGGATATTTTAGTTTCGAACCAACCTTAATGACTTTCTGTTCCACCACAGAGTCCAGCCACTCAATAAAAGACTCGACGGTGGCGTTTTTTCTCAGGAGGTCCTTTAACTCTTGGAACACTGCGACAGAGTCGTCTAGGAGACGAAAACAGGAGACAAATACAGTATTTGCTATGAGTTTTAATAGTGTAGCACAGAATGATACATTTAGATTTGTCAGCAGACTAAAACACAGATCGAATGAGCGTAATTTTCTAAAGATGGCGAATTGAACTGGTCAGAACGTGCCGATTCATGTTCTATAAGATGAGCTCTAAAAGTAGTTCCGGATGTACGGCAAATCACATGTTTATATTAATGCACGTGTTCTAATACGTTTGATTTTTTTATCCAGTCCATACAGGATTTGACCTAGACGTGTTTTTGCGCTGTTTTTGAGGACAATTGCTTGAATTGGTGAACCTGTAGTTCCACGGAATAGTTTCGCACGGTCTTTCTCAGCGATGTTTGTTGGTAGACGAGACCTTTTAGCTGTACTCATGTTCGTCGCACATGAATCTGAGAGGGCTTTGACTGAATGCCCGTTGTGACGACGTCACATGACGCGTCTCAGCCCGAATCTGTGGAAAATCTGCTGTCATTTCGAAAAATTGCGAGCTCCTCCGAATATCGCGGAGTTTGTTTGGTTTTGCGATCACAAAATGGTGAAATCCTGGAGGGACCGTCTCTAGTACTCTACTACAGCTCATTTATAGGGACTCGTATAACTCATACTTTTCTCCAGTGTCAGAACATTGTATGTTTTCCAGCAAAGTCTTCCAGAAAGAGGAGTTTATCCTCCTCGTAAACTCATTAACTTCAAGAGAAATCCAATGACTGTTTATATAACAGCAGATGTAACACAAGTGATAAAACTGCTGTAAAGAACTTGTTTGGTGGAAATTCCACAACATGAAACGTAACTATTAACCTTTAAAACTGATAACATTCTATTCTGTAATAAATTTCATATCATTGATATATCATCGTTGGAAAATTTACGTGGTAATAAGAGGATTAAAACACTTCAGTATGCGTTGTTATAGGAAAATAATCAACTTTCGGGTGGTAACTTTATTGCACCATCCAGTTATTGATTATTTTCCTATAACAGCACTCCCAATCATGTCTTATTCCTTACTTTTACAATTAGCTTATTTGTAAAAATAGCTTCCAACTGACAACAAAAACAAAAGTGAAGGTAGCTAGCTTCGTAGTTATCCCAGCAAAAACAAATGCTGTCCTTATCGATCAAATGTTTAGGTCTTAAAACTTCACAATAAGCTTGGAAATCTTGATGGGTTGTCAATATTGCTAATATTAACGCTAATACTATACTACTGCTGTTTGTGTGAAGATAAAAACGAATCGTCTTTGGTATTTTGACTCACATTCGGAGTAGAAATCCAGGTCCTGGTCGCCAGTGTTTGAGAGGAGAGCCTGAGAGCCGATGCTGTTTAAATCTACTTTGTCAACGTCGTTCACCATGGCCGTCACAACGTTTTGATCAAAAAGAGCCGGCCTTGCAATCTACAGAAAGAAGAAGAAGAACAAGAAGAAGAAAAAAACGTATTGAAATGCTGTTAAAAAAATATCTATCGTCCATGTAAAAGTATGGTTAGGAAATGTTGACCTGAGCAAGGTGTAAGAATGACGTCTGGCGCTTTAAGGAGGAGACAAAGCGCCGAGCTATCGGCAGCTTCTTTTCCGACAGGATTTTTGGTAGATTTTCCAACGATGAAACCATCCAGGGCTCCCAGAGTTTTGCGAAATTTCGGATATCTGCCAAAAGACTAGACATGTTGTCCCAAAATTACTGAAAGTAGCTTCACATAGTCCAAACAGATTGTGGACGTGAGGTAAGTGGTTTGCAGTGTGCTGGGGGGAATCCTTAAACAAACGTCCGACATTGAAAAAAGCAGACAAACTAACGAGTAATACATCGTTAAGCATCGATGGCTGTTGCGTGATACGCAACTTTCGTACACAACGACAGAAGGAATCGAACCTTTCCGGCATATCTTGCATTGTAGCAGGAATTAGAACATCAGTCAGGACCTGAGAAACACAAGCAGTTTGACATGAGCTCATGACCTCGTGCCAACTTCCAGACCGACATGATTACAAGTTTGTAAAAATTATGCAGTAGCAAAGAAACTTGTATGCTCTTACAGTGAGGCCAGGCATAGCAGTCAAAGCTTTGCAATCATATACAACTTCATTTATATTAAATTGAATAAACCTGAATTCCACATGATATTGAGTTGCACATGTCTCTCACACACACCTTGTATAGTATGGAGTCACACACACAAAAGATATCCACGATGACTGGATTCTCCAGCAGAGGTAAGAGATGGTCGGGCATGCCTTGCCAGAAATGCAGCAAGAAGTTCTGGATCTGAAATACATGGAAGGAATAAATCACACGCTGATACAGGAAAATAATCAACAACACAATGGTGTTACCTGTTTTATCCCTCTTAAACAACACACGCAACTGACCGATGATGAAACTTTTTTCTTTTTTTATTAATTAAACATCAGCACATCATACTTTTCTCCATTTATAGTTACATTTAATATTGTGGAAGGTCCACGAAACAAAATCAAAAAGTCCTGAGGATTTTCCCACGGCAGGAAACATTCTTTCTTATAAGGCGCTGACACTGGAGACTCCTTCCATAAACATCTCCTCGTAGAAAACTTCACCATATCAATGCTTTTCTTTGCTAAATAACAGCACATTTAGCATGTATTATCGGGTTTAGCATCTGCCCTGTGTTCGCTGTTACTATAGAAACAGTAATATAACAGAACAAGCACATTGATACACTGTTAACATAGGATTTGCTTTACTGCTGTCGCTACTGTCTGAGCTGCTGTTATAGACAATGAATCAACACCTTCGGATCGGTCAGATTAGTGAATTTACCAGCGCTGATATTATTACGATTAGAGCGTAGGTCATAGATCTTGGTCATAAATTTGTACCTCTTCAAAGTTGACACTGATGGCGTTGTCGAGAATACACTGGCAGTGAGTTTTGTACATCATGATCAGTGTGTCGACCTAAATTTGAAATGCATCAGAGAAGAGAGTTCGGTACAGTTGTAACAAATAAATAAATAAATAAATAAAATGCAGACTGAATGCTAGAGAGATTAATAGGTACTAAACTATAGCCTTTTGTACAATTACTGTCATTTTACCTGAAAAATGTGAATATACAGTTATGTTATTTTTTTTGGCCCATTTTGGGGTTAAAAGAAAACAGGGTTAAAAAAAAAAGAAGTGCATGCTATTTAATGTTTTTAATTTCACAATGAATAAACAGTTAGCAAATGAGTAAAGACTGAAGTAACTTGCAACATGCTGTAAATGAATCCAGATGGATTTTACGGGAGATTATACGTTCGTGTTGGCTTTTTTTTTTTGGTTCATGCATCCTAGGGTCAAAATAATGAGGTCTTTCGAGCAAACTTGGAGACTTTTATAAATGAACATGTCAGAGTTTTCAGTTATAACGGCCTATGGATTATGTGCATAATGAACAAAATATATAATATGTGTTTTATGTATTATTAACATGATTTATTTATTTTTTTTGCCCCAGAATCTATATAATTGGACCTTAACACGTAAAATTTCAATCACCTCTCAGGTAAAAGATGCAGTATATACTAAATGTCCAAAATATACAGTATGTGTATATGTGATGTGATGTGACAAGGAAAGCTACAGTTTATTACCCATTTGTTTTTGGAGCGTGATCCACAATAAACAAACCTTTTCTTTCGAAATGGACTCGTGAAGCAATAAATGTTGGGCACTTGGGAATTCCGGTAGCAACATTCCTGTTTTAGAACTGAGAGAATATTTTCGTGTGAAACCTCCCTGTGAATTACAAACAAGAGACATATATAGATATAGAGCTTCTTTTTATTTCTTTAAACTGAACAGCTTTTGTTTCGTGATCATTTCATTATCAGACAGTAGCTATTTTACTCGTCTTAACCATCATTTTGGTTTACTCACAATAACCCAAAGTGGCTTAATTACATTGTTCTGTGTATTGTACTACATACGAAAATATGAGTTAAGGTTTAAATATATATTTTTAAAAATATTTAAAATGATTTTTTTAAAATCACAACCTCATTTTTGAGCTTGCTCCCAGAGAATCTGTTATGAAACACACAAGAAAAACACACTCTCAAAGAAAGTTTACAATCTATCGAACGTACTTTGTAAATGTTGTGGTCAAGTGCAAAAGTTTGCACCCCCTTTGCTTTAAAACGAAATGAAAAAGATCAAGAAATATTTGTCACCTTTATCAACAATTAAAAATGTTCTTTCATTATTACAAGTGGAAAAAAAAAATTGCCAATTTGTGTCTTTTAATATACACCGATTCTGAGCTCATGAATCCCTTCATTTATTTACAATATTTTTGGAATGTGTTTATTTATTTCCAATATTTGATTTTAATCCTGTTTCAAAACAGGCCTGGAGACTGAAAGGGTGATCTCGAAACATCTTTTCCAACGTTCCAACCAATCTTTCTTTTGATTTTGACTTATTCTAGGATAATTCCACATTCAAAACTTTGTGCAGGTCTATTTTATTTATTTTTTCCCATTAAAAAACATGGGGGGGGGGGTTGCAAATTTTAGCACTCAGCTGTATTACAACTCCATTTTCCCTAATGCATGAAACTTTCCATGGTTCACCTTGCAGTCTACCTTTTACTTTACTACAAACTGAAAAGAACAAGGAGAAGCTTGGCGCTTTATTTTTTTTACCTGGTCAGCCCTTTTCCTGAGTACACTGAATGATAATAAGCACTGCTCTCCTTAATCCCGATTCCATAGTAATGATACCTTAAAAAAAAAAAAAAAAACCCCAACAACAACCCAGAAAATTGCATTGGAAATTGAAAACACACAGTACGTATAAACACTGATGCTTGAAGATATTTGACTAATAAATCAAATTTTAATTAGTGTCCCTTACTTTGAATGGCCTCTGGTGCCGAGCCTTCGAGTTGTTAGGAGAGGGAATTTTTGCCGTATAGTCTACAGTTATAACGAAAATATACATTCAGGTCTTCTTGTGCTCATTCATTGAAATCACCCGACAGTTAAACACTCAATAACATTACAAATTTTTAAAAACAATTCTACATAATAATGTTTACCTTGCCGAAAGTGGCAGCGCAAGCAGGATCTAATTTCTCCTTGCGACAGAAGTCTAGGTAATGCGCATAGAGGATGCACCGAGGCAAGCAGACTCCTTCACAAACGATATAATTTTCCTCAAGCCTAATTGACAAGACAATGTTAGCAAGAACAACTGCTACAACAATCTCAAAGATCACCAGAGAGGAGGATAAAGATGGCGATACCACTGGAGCGTTAGCTGAGTTTGTTTCTTCTTGTCCTTGATGATTTCACTGATGCTCTTCTTTGTCACCGTTTGCTTCAGAGTGAAATTCTTCGAATAGTCGAGATGATCTACGTCGTCTTCAGAGGAGATGGTTCCATTGCTCTCGTCAGCCTCTGTTAAATAAATGACACTCTATATAAACGATTGGCACTGACTAAAGGCGTAGTGCAGAAGGAAATGTGATTATATTTCATAGAAAAGTGCAGAGTTACTTACCTGTGCTTTTGTAAAAGATTTCTAAGACTGCGTATGGCTAAATTATGATTTATATATATATATATATATATATATATATATATATATATATATATATATATATATATATATATATATATATATACATATATATATATATATATAATCTGAATCATGGCTTTGTTTTCAAGAAGATGAAAAAGAAGAAAAAGAGGAATAACGACAACCGCAGCAACAAATAGAAGCAGACGAAGGAGAATAACAGTAATAAATAGAAGATGAGGAAGGTGGTGATAGAAAATGAGTCAATTGTTTATAATATATACAAATAAAACACAAAAATGATTTGATATAAAAATGAACCAGTCACGACGGATCCTTCTGAAATATAAAGAAATAAAATGATATTCGTAAACATCAAGTGACAGAAAATGACCTGATCACAGATTCAAAGGTTTTTGAAAAAGAAATCATGTCAAGTATATAAGTGAGAAGTGGATTACGTTCAGTTAAGCATCTAATAGCCTAAGATATAGAGTGTACTGTACATTGAGGATGATTGTCATGACGATCAAGTTAATTCGCCTTCTCAGTAAATTTGTCTCACGTTTCTTTCACGTTAGATGGCTGTCAGAGTGTTAATTCCATTTTAATTCCACAGTAGTATATCGCAGACATGAGTAATAATCTGGAAGCAGGCCAAATGAAGAAGAACATTGTTGTGCAGAAGAAAACACTGAACTTTGGACATTTATATACATTTATATACCATTTATATGGTATAAAACTAACCTCATTTAGGCCTTAGATTTATTAATAATAATAAGATGAAAATGAAAAAGATAGGAGAAGAAGAAGAAGAAGAAGAAATTATTGGCAATGATTCTATGTGGATAAGGAGCACATCAACATCAACAGCAAAATATTGTGGATAAAAAAAACCCATCATTCAAACATGTAATGTAAAATAGCTGAGTAATAACTTTTATATATCCCATTTCCTCTGGTTTTACTCCTAGTGTCTTCTCCTTACAATCAATATCAAACTCTAACCAATGTGACGCACCTGATTTAATCCCTGAATCCTCCTCCTCTTCATCAAACTTGTCTTTGAAGAACATGTTTCTGAGATCGTGATGGTCGGTGTGATGGAGATCATCAGCACTGTAAGTCCGCTTCGGCTGCGGCGGCTGCAGGTGATGAAACGTGTTATCACTCTTCACTGGACTTCCTCTGTTTCTTTTCATTTGTATGTTAACGAGACGATTACAAGGAAACAGCTGGAACTGAATTTCGAACGCAACGTCACTCAGTTGCAAGCATTAACACATTATAAACAATACACTCATCCAAAGACGCACATCTCAGATCCGGTACCCGTCTGACCGGACGTAGGATTTCGAGCCAAAAACACCTTTTTCCACGGCAAGCCGTTAATCCACCGAAACAGGTAACGCCTTCCGGTCTTAATTAAAGCTGTGCTGTGTCTGAAATGGTACAACACTGACGTGAGTGCCTTGAGAGCATTTATCTTATTTACAGAAGACTGGCAGTAGACTGGGAGTATTAATGATTAACCCGAGGGGGCCATCATCTCCTTAAAACCTGCTGGTGTTGCCTTTCAGCAAGACCTACACCTCCATCCAGAGCTGTCACACCGCACTCTTCACTTTCAGGCCTGATTTAATTAACCTACACCCACATGGCAATAAAACGCAGACAAACATGCTGAGAAACGTTGATATTTGTTAAAGGAGCACTCCGAAATCTTTCCGAATCTCTATGTGTGTGTGAGTACCACGGAGAAGAATTTTGAGACATTTCACTGTACTGAGAAAAGAACAAAATAACAGTTGACTTCAGCACCATCGCTAGATATAATACTACTACTAATAATAATACGGCGAGCCAAATGATACCCTTTATTCATTTATATTTTACATTTTGCATTCATCTTTTGTCACAAAATTGTACCATTTTTCGACATTATCTCCATTTCATTCAGTGCAAATGTTCCAGTGTGTACTGAGTGTCCACTAGAAAACCTTTTATTCTAATTTATGTCGTACGTTTAAGGTTTTCCTCATAATAAGCCTTATACCTGTATATATACGAGACACCGTTTATGCATGTGTTAGCACAAAGTGCTGTACAATCAAGCAGTGAAAATGAACAGATAAAAGTCATACACTGTATGAACAAAAGTATGTGGACACCTGACCATCACAGCCATATGTGGTTCTTTCCTAAACTGTTGCCACAAACTTAGAAGCACACAGTTGTATAGGATGTCTTTGTATGCTGTAGTATTATAATTTCCCTTCACTGGAACTAAGAGGATGAAACCTGTTCCAGCATGACGATGCCACTGTGCACAAGGTCAGCTCCATGAAGACGTGGTGTGTAAAGTGTTCAGGTTGGAGTGGAAGAACTCGAGCGTCCTGCACAGAGCCCTGACCTCAACCCTACTGATCACCTTTGGGATGAAGTGGAACGTCGACTGCACCCCAGACCTCCTCATCTAACACCAGCACCTGACCTCATTAATGCTCTTGTAGCTGAATGAACACAAATCCCCACAGCCACGCCCAAAAATCTAGTAGAAAGCCTTCCCAGAAGAGTGAAGCTTATATTATAACAGCGAAGAGGGAATAAATCTGGAGTGGGATGTTCAACAAGCACATATAAGTGTGATGGTCAGGTGTCCACATATTTCTGGAAATATAGTGTATCTTAGCAGTAAAGATTTCTTGAATAAAGGAAAAGTTATTTACATTTTTTTCATTTAGCAGACGCTTTTATCCAAAACGACTTACAGATGAGGAAATACAAGCAAAGAGATATATCAAGCGGAGAACAATACAATATCTATTTAACATTTCTCATTATGAGATCATTAAACAACAGATATAAAGAACATGAAGCCCATTTGTAGACATATTTACTAATTTCAAGCTTAAAATCGTCTTATTCTATTGGCTGGTAATTGCAGTCTTTCTAGAAACAAACACTTTTAAGTAAATAAGCAAAATGATCTGCCAATAGAATAAGATAGATATCATTTCAAGCTTGAAATAAGTAAAAATATCTAGATGCATGCTTACTAATTTGATATTTGTCTAAAAAACATTTTAAAAATTATAAATATTACTTCAATTTACTGACACCCTGTCCACGGTGTACCCCGGCTTGTGCCCGATGCTCCCTGGGATAGGCTCCAGGTTCCCCGTGACCCTGAAAATAATTAAGCGGTAGAAGATGGATGGAAGGATTACTTCAATTTGCCTAAATTAAAGATATTTGTACTTGCTAATATATTTTTAAGCAATGCAATAATAAAATAATAAAAAGTTTATCTGTACAGATCACACTATGATTTCATTTCAAACTTATTTCCTATATATGTACATAAGATTAAGACAGATATGAGACAAAGTCTTACCAAAGCTCTTAAGGAGTTTTATCCCACTTTCCAACACTCCAGTGATACAGCAAGAGCAATTCTGGATGCTTGCACTTTCCTGAAGGTGAGGAAGGGGTTTCAACACAAAGCGTTGGTAAAACTTGCTCTTTTCTCTGCAAACTCATGCTTAGAGCACAAATACGGGTTTGGTGGTTTAGCAGTGAGGACTAGCCAGAGAAAGTGGTCAGGGTGACACAAACCTGATTGAGTTTAAAGTGTAAATACAAACAAACTTAAAGCAACATGCTGGTATAACACCTGCCGGCACGGACAATGCAAAAACACTGGTATGCAAATGAGTCTTCTGTGCAAAGGCAATATGTACACAAATGTCATCAGTAAATAAATGACCAGGTGTAGCAGAGAAATGGACAAACTGCGCACTCCATATCACCTCAACGAATGCATTTACATGTGCAAAGTTATCTCATAACTAAGATATCTCCAATAATATGGCGAGTGACCATGTGAGCAGATAGCACATCCGCATCTAAGAGTTATCTAGCTACATTCACCATTCACTTTTTTAGGAACAGCTGCACATTCAGGCAGTTATTTAACCAGCCAGTCATGTGGCAGCAGCACAAATCAAAATATCATGCAGATACAGGTCAAGCGCTTTGGGTAATGTTCACAGCAAACATCGGAATAAAGAAACGTGTGATCTCTGTGACTTTAACCGTGGCATGGTTGGTGGTGCCAGATGGGCTGGTTTGAGAAACTGCTGATCTCCAGGGAATACATTTACGTTTACATTTATTCGTTTAGCGGACGCTTTTATCCAAAGTGACTTACAAATGATGAAATACAAGCAAAGAGATCTATCAAGCGGAGAACAATACAAGTAGTGCTACTATACAAGATCTTTTCATTGAGTTCTAGAAACGCAAAGTGCACAGAGTAGAGGTGTACGAGCCAAAAGTTAGTTAGGTGTTCATGGAAGAGGTGGGTCTTTAGCTGTTTTTTGAAGACAGTGACAGATTCTGAGCTCCGGATTGAGGTTGGAAGTTCATTCCACCACTGAGGGACAGATTCTGGAAAGGGATCTTGAGCCACACTGAGTAGGTACTACTAAGCGTCGGACACTAATCGATCGCAGAGTGTGTGAGGGAACGTAAGCCTTCAGGAGAGAGTTGAGGTAGGAGGGTGCTGTTCCAGACAAGGTCTTGTACGTGAGCATCAAGGCCTTAAATTTGATATGGGCGGCTACAAGAAGCCAGTGAAGGGAAATGAAAAAGGGTGTGACATGGGTTATTTTGGGCTGGTTGAAGACGAGATGTGCTGCTGCATTCTGAATCATCTGAAGGGTGATTTTTTATATATAACAAGAGCCTGGACTATTAGTTGTGTAGCCTGTATGGTGAGATAGGGAAACGACATGTTGATGAGAGAGATCAGTGGAGAATAATCAGACTGCTCTGAGCAAACCGGAAGTCTATAGTAACTCAAACAAGCACTGTTTACAACCGTGGTGAGCAGAAAAGCATCTCAGCATGCACAACACATCAAACTTTGAGGTGGATGAATTACAACAGCAGAAGACCACATCAGGTTGCACTGCTGTCAGCCAAGAACAGGAATCTGAGGTTATCATGGGCACAGACTCGGCCAAACTGGACAGGTGAAGACTGTGAAAAGACCAGATGATTTCTTTTTCTAATCTTCATCTGTCCAGTTTGGACATTCTCGACTCGCCTTCCGGATAAACCACCAGCCTGACCAGGATAAAGCTAAAGCTGAATGGATGAATGAAAACATCAGACCCAATTCCAATCCAATCCAACCCAACTCCAATATTAGCTTTATTCATGATTTACAGAAATTGAGCAATTGAAGATTGATAAATTAGAGAACAAATGTATAACCCTATGCACTGGATGAAATATACCTTCTGAACATCCCCCCCCCCCCAAACAATAGAAACCCTCAAAGAATTTACAAGTAATGGTTTTAATGGTTACAATGGAAATTGTATTGGTTTTAATGGAAACTGTAATAGTCCCTGAGGGATTCTACTAGTAATTTATTGCCTTCTATCGGTTGCATGTCATGTCTAGTGGGTAATATTAAGGACCAATGGTAATGGTTTTAATGTTTAGATGGTATTTAATGGTATATAGTGGAAACCATTTAGAATTTTCATCACGGATGTGAATACAATCCATGAATAATAAATAAATAAATAAATAAGTAAATAAATAAATAAAATTAAATCAAGAACAGCTGGACTGAAATAATATACATGTGTGCTCTCTTTTTTTGTTTTTGTTTTGGCTGAAAGTAAGTCTTCAAACCAGCAGCAATTGTCCAAATGTTTAACAGTGGGTCGGGATCTTGAACGCAGCATCAGCGCGTCGATTTCTGGGTAAAAACCTCTCAACAGGTGCGGAGGTGAAACTGAGCACGTGCTTCACGTCATGTCCCTTTGTTTTTGGAGGTAAAATAAATAAATTACGGTGTTTTATGATTCCTTTACATGAAACTGGATGTTTGGCAGAATATAATTTTAAACGACATGCCCGTGTTCAATTCAGACAAACTAGCTAAAGTGCTGCATTCACGTGAAATGCATTAAATTGGCTAGCAAGCGAATCCCAACAGTCTCTGCTTAAGCGCGAGACACAAGTGTTGCCTTGGTGACTAACGGCGCTTTTTTTTCTTCTTCTTTTTCTTTTTTTTTTTGAAGATGTCTCACTTGTATTTACATTTATCTGGTTTCATTATATATATATATATATATATATATATATATATATATATATATATATATATATATATATAATTTATTTCCACACAACATTTGCCTTTATTTATTTATTTATTTATTTATTTATTTATTTCCACACAACATTTGCCTTTATTTATTTATTTATGTATTTTTTTTTTATCTAAATCTAAAATCATTTTTAAAAATGGTGGAGTTTGTTCAGTGGTCATTATTTCATCTTCGTATACATTTTAATTCCCATTTTCCATTTGATTCATACAATAATTAATTAGTCCCCCTTCCATGTTTCAGAAGTAAAAAACCCGTAATGATTTCATTTAGCGCGATAATATAGATTCAAATTTGCTCAAATTTTAATCTATATTAAACAAATTAAAATCTTGAGTTATATATATATATGTGTGTATATATATATATATATGTATATATATAAATAAAATTTGGTAGCCAGTTTCAAGTAACTCGAGACAATTCGAGGACACGTTTGTTTCTGTTTCATCTATCGTCCACCCCACATCATATCAGACGCCGGTCCGCGCTCGTCTCCGGCCTAAGTGTCGTAACGGTCTGTGTATTTGTCTCATAAATATTTGTAACGTGCTACATCTCACATTTCTGACCTGCTTAACGGTTGTGCCGATTAATCGGCACAGATAACCGATCACTGGAACTATCGGTTATTGGCAAAATTGTCATGGCGATAGTTTTCCTCCCGGAGCGGCTGAGAAGCGTCTACGGTCATGATCCGGTGCATAAAAGAAAAGAAAGCACCGAAGCTGTGTGGTGTTTATTAGGAATGTGACTTTCTGGTTCAGTTTATATTTTATTTACTCTGATATGTATTAATGAAAGGAACTTTATATGTATGCGTGTGTGTGTGTGTGTGTGTGTGTGGGTATATAAGTACATTTGTAATATAAAAGTTTTGATTCAAAACTGTCGGTTGATTAGTCAGTTGTCGACAGGTACTGCACGAACGAATAATCGCTATGTGTAAAATCAGTCGAGCGTTACGCTGAACTGCCGTATATGAGAGTTTCTTTCTTCTCTCTAGGGGCGTGCTACAACGTGCCTGCCAGCCCAGATGAATCAGGCGAAAGGAAAAGGAAGGGCAACTCAAAAACACAGGACTTCTCGGGGTGGTGCACAAGTGCTTGTAAGACTGTGTTTAATAGGACGTCTGAATTGTTTTCTAGTGTCATTACTGTCCGAATCCCAACTATGGCTGCATGATATGGAGGAAAAAACATGATGCATGATAAACTTGTCGAGTGATGCAGTGAATCAGAGATTAACATTGGGTTGTTGTTTTTTTTTTTTTTTTAAAAAGAAGAAATTTTTATATATGCTGAAATAAAAAATCTGTGCACAGATACTTACACAAGTTTTGCCATAAAGGTTTTCCAGGAGAATGTGTAACGCTCGTATATCTTTAGTGAATATGTATCTCCCGTACGTATTTTGGAACACGGTACCATTTTGTCTATGCACAACTGTGTTTATTTTACAGAGCGGAGAGTGAGAAAGAGCATTGCAGCTAAGTGGATGCGTGTCGCCGGATATAATATGACGTCGTCAGGTATCTGTGTTAAAGTATGTCTGTGCTGTAACACGACAGGATATGCAAACTAGGGTTGCATGATATATCGGTACTACAATAGTATCGCGATATAAAAGCTACAAAATTCCACCCATGCTGCTGTATTTTTTATTATTTATTGTTTTTACATTTTTATCATCAATACGGAAGTACCGTGAGTCAGTACAGTTTTCGCTAAAACGTCACATCTCACTGCTTTTGCAGAATAAACAAAGGATAGTGAGACGTCATTTAACCTAGATTCTTTACCTTAATCTTTAAAGAGTTCCTGTTTGCTGGTAAGTGAGCTACAGTTACGCTAACTGCTGTTTGTAAATACTCAAATTAGCCGCGTTTGATCGCAAGCGAGCCAAATTCAGTTATTTATCCCTAATGTTGTGTTCATTCTTAGTGCTCTCGTTTCTAAAGTATGTAGAGTCACAGAGTGAATAGAGGCATACACGGGGCATTGACGGCAGTGATTTGTCTGAATTTTTGCAGACGTGTGGTCTTGTGCATGAAGATTTATCTGATCAGATGGACTGGAAACAAGCCGACAGGTATTTCTGTTTAAACTCATTTTCTGTACGTCGTCGTTAAGGTTTTGTGAATTACGAGCGATGTTGGGAGGTTTGCGTCAACAGAATAGTAATGACTTTAGAAATGGATTCAGTACATGATTAAATCGTTGAAATAAGTTCATCCTAAGATGAACAATGGGTTTCTGCATGTTAAGAGGATGCCTATTTGAATATCCAGTATCGGGTTATAGGAAATGCTGTTACTCGGGGTTGGAAGGTTTACAAAAAAGCGCAATATTTTGCAGTGAGGAAAAATCCTAGCTAAATATCGGAGCAGACTTGAGTCACAGGGTGACGTTGCTAGGACAGTGGTGTTTCATATAAGGGATGATGGTCAGGTTTTGCTGTTAGCTCCTTAAAAACAAGAGAGTTACAACTTCCACATCATAGAAGATAGTGGAGACAGTACAAAAGTTGGCGATACACAAAACGACGATTGCGATGGCGGTGTTAGCATGAAAGCTGAAGCCGATCTGTTTGAGCAGATTGCACAGATGAGACGGTGAGACAGCTGGACAAGACTGAAAGACTAAAGTGCTGCTGCATCGCTCTCTTTAGTTAAAGATGATCTAAGGGGGCCAACTCCCAATGCATCACTATCAGCAGGCACTTGAATGTTATTTTGAGTAATGCAGTATAATGTAATGTTTGCTATAAAATAAATCTTGGACACTAAATGATTATGAAGATGAAGTCAGGTTAATTTTTCATTTAAATTACATTTGAAGTATCATTTAAAAAGTCTTGCTGACACCTGCAGGCACCTTATTCGTGCTTTTGATGAAACCTAATATTTACATAAGTAAATATTATCCTGGGAACAGCATTTTGTAAACCTTGTCCTAAAATACAGGACTGGCTCTTGTTGCAAATAAAAAAATAGTGATTGTCCTTTTATAAATTCGTTTTTTGTTCTAAAAAATAAACAAACAAAAACACTCATTGGGTTTTACTTGTTTATGTACTTTAATTAATTGTGATTTTAGATCAAGGGAGGATTCAAAGCTTCCTCCTCCATGTGCCCTCTGGCCAGTAGACCTGAAATTAACACACACTGACTGCAGTGCCGGGAATACGTTAGTCCACTTTCAAGGTCAATATGCTACCATCTGTGAGCTGGACTACAACATTCTAAAAGTGGAAATTCAGAACGTCCCCAAAACAACTGTATCTGTGGAAGTTGGAGACTTCTGCTTGGTGGAAGATTTGCAGTCTAGTCATTGGTACAGAGGAAGAGTTCAGAACAAATCAGGAGATTTGTTTGATGTGTTCCTGCTGGATCAAGGAAATATTCTTAGTGTTGGTCCCGAACATTTGTCTACAATTTCTGATTCCTTACTCATGCTTCCACCAAAGATCGTCTGTGGGTTCTTTGCTAATGTGCTGCCAGTTCAGGAATCCTGGGACCAACCATCGGAGGCATACTTCTCCTCTTTGATAGGCAGACTCATCAAAGGATATATCCATGGCCTTCTGCCGTACAAGGTTCTTATACTGGAAGTGCCGGAAATAACCAAAGATCTATTAAGATTGAGCTTAGGCAGACATGTGGATACAGACACGTTTCTGCTACTGGTGGAACTGGAGATAGAAGTACCAATTCAACAAGGCTGTGAGAGTGTCCCAGATTTGCTCATTGAAAAGCAAACGGCACAAGAGATTTCCTTTAAATCCTCTGGTTTATGTGGCTATGAAAATGTTCTTTCGCTCGGTGGCGCCATGTTGGATGTTGGGCAGAAGGAAAGAGTTCGAATAGCTGCTGCCATAAACCCCGGGTTATTTTACTGCCAAACGTCCTCTGCTGCAAAGGACCTCAAAGAGATGTCAGAAAGATTGGCCCTCGTGTGCGAGTCGATGAATGGTGACATCAGAGACGAGCCTGGTGGAAATATGGGCTTACTCTGTGCCATCAAAGGCAAAGATGAGAGATGGCACCGAGGTTTTGTGCAGTGCCTCCCTATTAACTCCCAAGTTCGAGTCGTGTTCGTTGACTATGGGTATTGTGAATCTGTAAAAGTTGAGAAAATCATTCCGTTACCATCAGAGTTTCTCCTGAGACCAGTCATGACTTTCCCATGTTCTCTTTCTTGTTTGGGTGACAAAGACAAAGCCACAGTGAACCAGCAGCTGGTGCTTCTCAGAAAAGGGTTACTGGGTAAGGAGCTTGTGATTACAGTCGATGACTTAAACAAGGAAAAGAAGGTCTGTTCAGTCACGCTCAGCAACGTGGTCGAGTGTGCACCTATCAAAACAGTACAATCTAAAGAAGTCGATACAATGGCAAGCAGTGGTATTCTCATTACTGCGCACCGATTGAGTTGCAACCCACACGAGGAAAAAAAGATGGCGATCTCAAAGAATTTGGTCGCTTTTGAACACCTACAGGATGGCTCTGTGTTTGAGGGTTACATTGAGCATGTTCAGAGTCCTCATGATTTCTGGATGAGAACAGCGGAGTCCAATGATCGATTTGAGGCCATGATGAATAAACTGACGGATCGGTTTAGCAGATTACAAGTGAATGAGGAAATCCTTCAGGATCCAGTGCCTGGTGAACTCTGTTGTGCCATGTATGAAAAAGACAGGCATTACTACAGAGCTCTTGTGGTGGATATTCTTGAATATGGCGCTGAGGTGTTTTTTATTGACTTTGGAAACACAGAAAAGGTGCCAAGCATGTTAATAAAGAAAATACCCAATGAATTTACTGTGGAGCCAGAGTTTGCTCTGAATTGTTCCTTAGCTCATGTTGTTCCGTTGGAAGAAGTCTGGACAGATGCAGCAACAGACTTCTTCTGGAAAGCCACTTCAAATAAAGCGATCCTGGCTCAGGTCATTTACAGAAGGAGTGATGTGTATGTTGTGGAGTTGTACAAGAAAGGGTTTGAGAAAAGCGAAAGCATTACGACACTTTTGACAAACGCAAAAATGGCAGCATACTGGAATTTCAGTGCGATGAAAACTCCTGGCACACCTGTAGAAGCGAATAACAAAACGGGCAAGACATTTGCGAGAAGGCAGTCTGCTGAGAAGTCTTGTGAAAGTATGCCGCAGAAACGACCTGGCGAGTTGACAAGTCAAGAAATCGCCGCGGACAAACGAGTCCACACCGAGACACAAAAATGCCGTGATGTAGAAATTTTCCAAGGTCAGAAGTTTAAGCCAGGAGCTTTGATTAGTGTCCATTGTTCACATGTCAGTTCCCCATCAGATTTTTGGTGCCAGGACAAGAAAAACAAGAATGACTTGGACAGATTAATGGAAAGACTGCAAAAGTTTTACCAGACAAACACCTCTGTGTTGCAGCCCCAGAGTATATGTTGTGCGGTCCGATTTCACCTGGATAAAAAGTGGTACAGGGGGTGTATTCTTGAAGAATCGAATCAAAACGTTAAGGTGATTCTAGTTGACTATGGCAAGGTTGTGCAAGAAAAGCTGCAGAACCTTCAAGCTCTAAATCCTGAGTTCCTTGAGCTTGAATGGCAAGCGTTCAGATGTAGTTTGTACAACTTAATTGACCCAGTCGGAGGAGATGTGTGGTCAGATGAAGCAAGCACCTCGTTAAAGGATTTTACGTCTGAAAAGTCACATAATCTTAAATGCAAAATCTTCTCCCAGCTCTTTGTTGCAAATAAAGGCCTCTTCAATGTGGTTGACTTGTACACACCTCTTGAACGAGCCTCCGAACATCTCATAGGAAAGGGTGTTGCCAAAGAAATACCGTGGCCAAAGCAGCTACTTCCATCAGTCTATCCATGCTCTTTTGTTTATTCTTCTTTTGACATCACCAATGGAACTGAAGAGTTGGTTTTCCCCACTCATGTTGTCAGTCCTTGGGAAATCTATGCCCAGCTGGACAGAAATACTGAGATTATTGAGCAGCTTATGGACAGAGCTATGAAGGAAAGTGAAGAGTTAGTGAGTCTGATGCATACCGGTAAAACTGGCAATCTTTGCTTGGCAAAATATTCTGAAGATGGCAATTGGTACAGGTCATTTGTTTCGCCTGCTCAGTCCAGTCTACACTTTAATGTGTTCTTTGTAGATTATGGAACCAAGCAGGTTGCTGAAAAAAAGAATGTGCTGTCCATTCCCATAAAGGCTGTTGATTTGCTTTTGACTCCCGTGCAAGCTTTAAGGTGTAGTCTTTTAGGTGTTCCCGAGGAAGAACTTTTGCCTGAAGTTACTACATGGCTTGAGAAGGCCATTCTCAACAGGTGTCTTCAAGCGAAATTTGTAGCAACAAACAGTAGCGGGCATTTCATTTGTGACCTGTTTGATGGTGACATTCATATCAATGAGAAAGTACGAGAGATGTTTGCAATTCATGGACAAAAAGGTAAATCTGTCAGAAAACCGTCAATCAGTGATCACTGCAAAAAAGTTGTGAATGTATCTTCTGTGGGCAACAAATTCAACACCAACGGAAGACACCATGTGGAATCTGTAGTCAAATCACAGAGGACACCAGACCATAGAAAAGTCGTACATGGAAATGGACAGTCTTGTCAAAATAAATCATCTAAATTAAAATCTCCACAAACATCTCGCAATCTAAATGGTGGTTCTGCAAAAAATGGCCAGGCCAAAGAAAGAGACAGCTGGAAGCCCACAAAGCAACCGCAGAAAGAAAAGAACACCATTTCAAGCACTTCTAACATACAGCCCTGTAAGGTGTTTCCAAAAGTTAGTGATCTACCAGCCATCAGAATCACGCCAGGTTTCAGAAGCATGGGGTTCATTTCTCACTGTAACTCGGTTGACAGCTTCTTTATCCAACTGGAAAAGGATGAACAAAATATCTTTAAAATGAGGGAAGAAATAAACAGCAGCACGTTCACAAAAAATGTTATCTCAAATGTAAAAGTAGGGGATCTGGTTGCTGCTAGGTATGACGAGGACTTGGCCTTATATCGAGCTGCTGTCAACAGTGTAGCATCCAGTGGTAACCTAACAGTTGAATTTGTTGACTATGGAAATACAGCAACTGTTGACAAGAAGATGATTCACCCATTAGAAAGCAAGTTTCTCTCTGAAGCAAGATTAAGCACTCACTGCAAACTTCTGAAACCATACAATTTGGAGGGTGTTGAGTCTTTTTTCAGTGACGCACACGAGAAACCTCTGATGGTGGAGTTTGTGCAGAATCTTGGCTATGCCTGGGAAGTGAGCATTCAGGGACTTGACCCTTTGCATGAGTCGAGAGAATATAATCCTGCTGAAAGGACGGAAGACGGGGCTCAAGATTCAGGCCAAGCCAAGCAAAGGGAAGAGCTGTATGCAGCAGTACACGAAGATGACTCTTCCCTTACGAGTATCTGTGAAAGGACTGAAGCAGAAACAACCAGCATTGAAGAAAACACCAAAATACTGGAAGCTGGAACCAAAGAAAGTAAAGTGGATCAAGAGAAAACCACGGAAGAACCGCAGGCCACAAGAGCCACAGAATGCATGCGGAAATTAAGGAGAAATAGAAAAGCTTGCGTCTACAGACGTAAACATGATGAGAAACAAGATGTTTGCGAAAGCGATTTGCCACAGAAGCCTGAAATACAGATCATTGTTGCAGAGAATGAACTTTCCAATAAATCAAGCAATTCGTGCGGTTGGTCTGGTTCAAATAGGTGTGAAAACTCTGTTGAACTACCAGAGAGCGTAGGAGTAGATGGACAGGATGTTGGTACAAAAAAATGTCAGTCTGTTGTAGATCTGCCAACTTCAAAAGACGATTGCCCTGCACCCGTGGCCATTCCCCCAGAGGCGCCAGTGGACAAAGATGATGAGATACGACGTCTGTTTCTTGCACCAGTTAAAACGGATCACGAATACTCAGGATTTGCAGTAGCAGTCACCACACCTGGTGAATTTTACATTGTACTCGAGGACCTACTTCTCATCATGAATGCTGTATCAAATGTCCTTGAAGACCTACCAGAATACTTGGCTCCTTTGCCAGAGGCTCATCTGGTTCCTGGTACCAGTTGCCTGTTAAAGTCTGAAGAGAAGAAGAAATGGTGTAGAGCAGAGATCGTACAACGCGATGACGCATCAGTGATCGTTAATCTCGTTGATTATGGGTATTGTGTACATTTGACATGCCAAGATGTCTGCAAACTTAAAACACTTCCTATCGCGCTTGCTGCACTTCCGAAGATCACTCACCCTTGCTTGTTAAGAGGAATTAAGCCAGCTGATGATCTGCAGTGGTCTGACCATGCTGCTATGTTTTTCCAACAGTGTATGTACCAGAAAAATCTCAAGATACATTTCAGACAGTATGTCTCCGAGGCTCAGTGGGAGGTTGATGTTGTCACGTCCGACAGAAACGTCGCTAAAGTGTTGGTTGATGCTGGTCATGCACACTACATTGACGCTGTGCTTGGAATACGGTTTCAGCAAGGACTAGGCCATAAAAGGGAGATCAAGTCCAACCCTGTCTACGAAGCTACATCTGGAAAACATGAACACAAACAGTCAAAAATGGAGGAAGTGCCACATAGATATTTAGAAGACGTGTCCTCAAATGATGAAGAAATTTCCGAAGGCTGTAGTACAGAAGAAGAGACTGAAGACCCCTTCAGTGGAAGCCCTGACAAACGTGCTTCAGCACAGAAAACATATGGTCTGAAGTCTACTTTAAGCCAATGTAAGTAACTTATGATGTTATATCCGTTATTTGTATGCATTATTTACCCTGGGCATACACATTGAATATAAAAAGTCTACACACTCCTGTTAATATGGCAGGTTTTTGTGAAAAATAAGATAAACCAAGATAAATCATGTCCGAACCTTTATTGTGAAATTTTAACCAATGAATTAAAGTGAAATACAATAAGAATCATTTTAGTGTGGAAAAATGAAAAATTCAAATGTACAATAACCTGGTTGCACAAATGTGCACACCCCTAAACTAATACCTTTTAGATTTTATTACAGCGTTCAATCATTTTGGGTAAAAGTCAGTCATTGAGAGTAATATTTTGATAATCTTCCTTGCAAAAGCATTCTAACTCCGTCAAATTGCCTGTACACAACCCCCTTCAGGTCACCCCGCGGATTTTTGATTTTAGGTCTGGACTCCCTGAACTTGGTTTAGTGCAGCCATTCATTTGTTGATCTGGAGGTTTGTCTCGGGTCGTTGTCATGCTGAGCGGTGAAACTCCTCTTCGTGTCAAGTGTTTTAGCACAAGCCTTAAAGTTTCGCACCAATAATGTCTGGTGTTCGGAGCGATTCATTATTCCCTCCACCCTGATTAAAACCCCAGTTCCAGCTGACGAAAAACAGTCCAAAAGTATGATGCTGCCACCACCGTGCTTCCCCAGGGGGGATGGTGTACTTTTGCTTATGCTCTGTGGGTTTTGTGTGCCAAACATATCTTTTGATATTATGGCCAAAAAGTTCACCATAACACATTTTTCCATTATTCTATTATTCACATGTATTTTGGGGGTCATCAGTCACTTTAATTGATGACGGGTGTATACTAATTTGTATTTAACATGAGCTTGGATGTGATTGGTTGATCCTGAACACGGCCACAGTCCTAATTATAAAGGGTATGTGCACTTAGCGTTAATAGGACACAGGTGAGAATCATCACGCGTTACCTGCCGGTTCGACTCGCCTCCTCTCCATCCACAGCTGATGCTCGACCACGCCCCTGCTGCCACATACAGCTTTACCCCTGACTGTTTGAGAGCACTGACACTGGAGACTCCTTCTGTAAATGTTAAAAAAAAAAAAGAAGAATAATTGTGTTCACCATAGAAGTGCCTATAACTCACGATAGTAACAATAACATATTAGAGCGAGTGCATTTATATAAACCTATGATTTTAATTACATCCCGAACATTTACTCCACAGGTGTCAGCGGACTGCAGTGAAGTCAGCAGTGGATTTCCTGAACGTCCCAAAACTGGAATTTATGCTGAGATATCAATGTTTGGTTACTTTATTGCATGATTACTGGTTTGGTTGATATTTCGATTGTTAATCTCGTTCAAAATATTTGGTAAATATGAATATGCAGTATGTACATTTTCCTCTTAAAAATTTGGGAGTTTTTTGTGGGGTTTTTTTTGGTTTGTTTTCTTAAATGTCGGTTTTAAAAACATGGACGTAAGCAAAAAGAAAAATCATTTTCGTTTGGTTTAGAAGAAAATAAGCACTCGATTGTTGTAATCTTATATTTTTTGGTATTGTGCAAAAGCAGATTTTTATTTTTAGATGATGCAGTGAGCATCATCTGCAGTGCTTTCATTGATTGATTTATTTTTACTGTGCATATCTGTAGGTTTAGTTTGAAATAATGTGTTCAGGAGTTCAGAAGAAGATTATGGCTTTCGACAGAAGTAGCGAGTTTATTACGGTGTTGTCCCGTTGTCTTGTAAAAAGCAAACAAACCAATGGCGTGTTTTTGTCCAAGGTTTGTTTTATTACAGTAGATTATGCAAACCTGGAATAAAATGTGGGGGACAAAATGCTGAAGAAATCCCTTGTGTTTGTAAGTGAGGTAGCGCTAATAAAGTGCGACAACTGCTCAGAGGAAGGGGAAATAAATAAATAAATAAAAAGTACATGATAAATAAAAAGTATGTAAGAGAGGGAAAGAAATGAAGAAATGAAAAGGGGAGAAGAAATTAAGTAAATGACCAGAAAGAGAAAGGGACATAAGAGAGGGAGTATGGGGATAAATGGAAATAACAGGAAAAGAGACTGGTAAAATGGGGGAAAAGAGGGGAGGATGAAGGAATCAACAAAAGAACAAAATGGGGAAAAGAAAGGAAGTGTGCATGAGAAGAATTAAGGAAGGGATTAAAGGAAATAAGTAAGGAGGAAGAGGATGAATGAAGTGAAAATAAACAGTGAGGTAAAAGGTAGTTGTCAGAAGTGGGATTCGAACCCACGCCTCCAGGGGAGACTGCGACCTGAACGCAGCGCCTTAGACCGCTCGGCCATCCTGACATACTACTTATCCTATACAGCAAATCTTATAATCTTCTGCAGAACTTTATTTCAACAACATTGCACTCTTTCAAAGTTTGTATATAAGCTCAGGATCGACCCTAAAAGAGTAATCATGAGATAGATCATGTGATCTGTTGTACGGGTGGATTTCAGGAGGGACCAGGTGTAGTACAGTTATCTACACACTAGATGGCAGTATAGACCTATAAACTAGATGACAGCGAATAGTTCAATTCAAGACTTTTAATAAGATTATTTAAAAAAAGGCGTTCATTCGTTTAGCTTTTAATCATTTTATTATTAGTTTTAGTACAAGGAGGTCAGAGTGTTTTGTAAATGATCATTTCTCTTCATTCATTGAGAAGAAAATGTCCAGGAAAGAAAGTCCAAGAGGAGAAAAAAAAAGAAAGAAAGAAAGAAAGAAAGAAAGAAAGAAAGAAAGAAAGAAAAAGTGAAAGGTGAAGACACTAAAGGAATTAAGAACAAAGAAAATGAAGAGAAAGCTTAAACAAACAAATAAATAACTATGCAAAGAAAGAAAGAAAGGTTGAATAAACAAATGAAGGAAATAAATGAAGAAATGACGGTGAAAGAAAGGTTAAATGAATCAATCAATAAAATATAGAAAGAAAGAAATACAAAGGAAAGAATGAAAGGCGAAAGACTGGAAAAGAAAAGGGAGAACAGCAAAGGGAAAGGAGAATGGAGTGTAAAGACAATGAAAATAATAATAATAATAATAAAAGAAGATGGATGGATGATAAAGAACTCTGGCAGGGCGCCATGTTATAACGATGACGCGGCGGACTCACACCACGTGATCGCCCCACGTGCCTGCTCGTCATGTGACTCCTGCGGTTAGCATAGCCAGTTCCTAGTTCGGCTAGTCACCCACACAGACACCCACCCAGACCCGGAGCTGTATCATGTCGGAGAGCGCGTATTAAGTGTGTATGGTCGGGTTTGACTACACGGTGCAGTATGAGTGTTGCGGGTCGTCGGCCCGCGCTTCTCCTCCTCCTGCTCTCCGCACTGCAGTGGAGTCTGTTCCGGACTCAGAGCTCCGGAGACGGCGCGTGGATACAGGACCTGTGCAGGTAACTCACCCCACGAACAGCTGCTCGCCTGCTAGCATGTTAGCATGTTAGCTTAGCATGTAGCAGCACTGAAAGCTGTTGGAGAGTGTCAAGAGGTTGAAATGTATGTCCTCGTACACACACACACACACACACACACACACACACACACACCTGCTGTGTACATGTTTCAATCTTTAATAAGTAAACATAAACGGATAAAACAAACAAAACAACCCTCAGTTCATGTATACACGATTTCTAGACACAGCTTCCAATGTTTATTATTATTATTGTTATTATTATTGTTATTATTATTATACAGAGACCAGCACACGCAGGTCAGCTGGTAAAAATTAGCTTTTCCAAAGATTTCACTATTAATAAGGTTGTGTGTGTGTGTCTATATATATATATATATATATATATATATATATACACAACCTTATTATGTTATTTTGGATTTTTGGCTGAGGCTGATTTCTCTCCAGCCCAGACTGTATAATCGTGCAGCCAATCAGTGAGCGGTGTGTCAGGTGACCACACAGGTGACACGCCCCCATCCTTAGCTTTCCCAACGAATCATTTTTCAAAATACACTTTCGTGTCTAGCGGACGTGGACGGAGCGAATTAGCGGATTTTTTTAAAAATAGCTAAACCATTTTAAAAAGATGCAAATTGGACAAGGACAAGACGGTCCGATACGTGTGATAAAAGGTACCGTAAAATACACCCCCGAGAAATTCAAACACAGACCTGACTGAACACACCGTGTCCCATGAAACGAACTAAACTGACATCTTCCTGCCATCTCTGTTCCACTTCTAGTAATACTGCGCCTTCTTCCGATCTTCACACTTCCGATCTTCGTGATTCCTGGAGAACGATTTCTGCTGGGTTTAAAAAAGAAAGAAATAAAAATTTTCTCATCACTTGCGGTTTAATTTGAAACGTCGAGGATGTTTTCCCGCTGTGCGAATGAATTCCCCCCCCCGTCTTCAATCGTGGGGGACGCAAACTTTTGCACCGTATGCCGACTGTATGTTCTGTAAGTTGTGTCCGCGTGGTTATATCTGTCATTCATTTCACAGGAAAACATTTCTACCTGTTTTTATTTTTTTATCGTAGGTATAAATGGGAGGCCGTGGACCAGGACAACAAAATGAAATACACCCTGAAGCTGTGTTCTTCATCTCCGGAGACGGCCTGCGGCCCGGACGCTGCCGTTTGTGCCCTGGATCTCGTCAGAGGCCAGAGCCAGTCAGTGGGTAAGGGGGATTTAATTTTGTTTATTGAGAGAGCTAAATGAAAGATGAAGCTTAGGAGCAAAAATAAAGCAAAATCAGATCGCACCTAAAACTGGAACAGACGTCTAAGATATGGGAGTTTGTTTGTTTGTTTGTTTTTTCAAATGCCGTGGGGAGGATGAGTTCAAAGGAAAGAGTGTCGAAAATTCTCTGTACCTTATATGTTAAGAGTTGTGAAACTGCTGATTCAGGCTGAATTCTTTCAAGAGTTTTATCCTGCCCAGTTAGAGTAGGAGTTTTTTTTTTTTTTTTTTTTTTTTACAGCTTCACAGCGTTTAGTCATGTGCTACTTTTTAATGCCTTTTGTTTGTTTGTGCCTTTAGAGAAGCTTAAAAAAAAAAATAAATAAATAAAATTCCCTGCCCAAAGCCTTCCAGAGACACAATAATTTCAGTTTAATGCAATTTTCCATTTCTACCACAGAAAAAAATTAAATAGAAATGAAGTGCTCGTATGCTCTTTAGATACCTCGGTGCAGTTCTTTAAGCTGGTGCGAACATGACGCTGATAGTTAGATAGTTATTTCTACAATTATTGAATAGTTTATAAAGTGCTGGCTCTGAGTTCTTGGTAAAGATTATTTTTAAAAAAAATTTATTCTTTATTTTTATTTTTTTCCCTTCGCATATTTCTGCCTGACAAATGAAGAGTTTTATGCAGACATTTTCATCTCTACACTCACCTCCGCCAACTGTTTCTACATTTCCACAACACACCATATGTATCATGATATTTATAAAATGTAGATAGATGGGTTTCCAAACAAAAGATGAAAACTTCAATGAAAAGTGTGTTGTGACAATTTATTGCTGTATTATCATATCGCGGTCTCATCCAGCTCTGATTCGGTTTCTTTAAAGCTCTCATTTTATCAGAAAGAAACTGTAAATCAACTCATGTGGGAAGAATGTCGTTGATCATCAGTGATCACGTCATCACGTCATCGATAGCTCTAAAAGGTGAAAGGTCGGCTTGCTGATGTAGTCGGTGTTACAGTAATAATCAATTAGTTACGTTAGAGAACATGCGCAGTGGTTAAAAAGAGCTCGATTCGGCATGAGTCCAAGTCGCGGCACAGATCAGCGGGAGTCAGATTTCATTGATCACATGACGAGGGTGAGCGGCCGACGAGACGGTGGCGGAAGATTTGATTTCAAACCGAAATGTAAAAGCACCTATTTTGCCAATTTGTTGTCATTTTTAAATAAGATTAATGAACGATTAACCGGTGGGAAAATCTCCTCCCCGTCACATCCCTCGCGAAGGGTCTTTATCTTGCGTAACCCGGCGTTAGTGTTAGTGGGCGAGTCTCGATCGGCTCTCTAGGTGGTGAATCGGTATATAGTGTACACGAGTTGGGACAGCAGTAAGAACCCTGTCTCGCTACACATTAGGACACCGATGACTCGGTTTCCGGCGTCATGACGACGTACTCGCGTTGTAAAACGTCACCGCTGGCGTTTTTCGACAACACGCAGGACCGATATCTTTCTGATATTATACGTCATATAAATTTCTCCACTTCATCACACGCGTTCCTGTCACGGCTCTTCAAACAGGATCGTAGTCTCGCTTAAACGTCGCTGGACTCAAACAAACCGTATATAGAATGCCAAATTAAGTTAAACACCGCGAACTGTAAGTAATCGTGCGAGAGCTACGACCACGATAACAGGCTATTTATGTTCGTAGACAAAGTTAGTTCGTCCGCCGTTTTGTTTTATTTCCGAGCCGAGAGGCTTCAGAAAACCTGACGTCACTTCCAGTAAGGGAACATAGTGAGCGTCAACGCTCCCTGGTTTTTGTGGTGCATTGTGGGATTTTTTTTTTTTTAAATTCTGAGCGAAGGATTTTGCGAACTTAAAATGGCCGACTCCCTGACTGGCGCCCTTACTACTGAACTCCGGAGCCGATTGAGACGCGCCCAGTGTTTACGCCTTGTTCTGTCTAGTGTTTATGTGAAGTCCAGCTCGTAAAGTCACATGATAACATGGTGTCCTTTAGAGCTTTAAAACAAAGCAGCACTTTCTGTCCTCATTCAGAGTCAGCTGATGTGTGTATGAAACCCGGAACAACCCACTGAGGGGGGAGGGGTGCGCGTGCGTGCATGCGTGCGCGTGTGTGTTTTTTCCCCTCCCTGTAATCATGAGCAGGGCTGTTGTCTTTGTGAGCTTTACTTTTGTCTCCGTGTTGATTTGATCACTGGCCTGGTGTTATTTCAGCAGTAAGTAGGTCACGGTTATGGTGCAGCAGGTGTTTTTCAGGAGCACTTCCTGTTCCTCAGCCTACGCTGGGACCTGCTCTGCTCTGGAACAGATGAACTACTCCGAATGGAGAAGTTTCGTGCTGGTGGGTGTAGTGGAGGTTGATCCGGGATGACGTTCTCACGCTGTGTATCCCTCTGGGGTTTACGCCGTGACGCCGGCTCTCTGAGCGGGAGAGTTATAGACCTCTAGAACATGTTTGTACAGAGTGACGTTTATTTATTAATCATGTTTATTAAAGTTCTTTGACTAGCGCACTGGTTCTCACGGTCAGGCTGTAAATCGTAGCCAGGAGATTATTTTAGTGGTTAATATGTTGGATTACTGGTTGGAAGGTCATGAGTTCAAACCCCAGCGCTACCACTGTTGGGCCCTTGAGTAAGGCCCTTAACCCTCTACTGATCAGATGTAGAATAGAGACGAGATGGATCGGACGAGAGCGTCTGATAAAAGCTGTGAAAGGTAAAGGTAGTGACAGTGGAAACCTGGCAATCTGAGCTAACGGTATCCAAGTTATTACTCTGGCCATCTGAGCAATTAGTCTTTTTCTTTCTTTACTTCTTTTTCTTCCCTCCTTCCTTCCTCACTCACCTTTCTTTCTTTCTCCCTCCCTGACCTTTCTTTCATTCTCCTTCACTTTTCATTCTTGCTTTTTCTTCCTTCCTTCCTCTCTCATCTTTCTTTTTCTTCCTTTAGTTCTTTCTTTCCCTCCTTCCTCCATCCATCACCTTTCTTGTGTTCTTAATCCTTTCCTTCCTCCCTCACCTTTCTTTCATTCTTCCTTCTTTCTTTCCTCCCCTCATCTTTTTCATTCTTTCTTTCTTTTGTAAAAGCATTTCTATGTATGTCTACTTGTGTATGTGGCAGATAAACAATATTTATTTATTTTCTTGTTTGTTTATTCATTGAGAGAGGAGACTACTGGGGTCACCTGAGCAACATCATATGACCTAGAACACACATGTTGCGTGTGTTGGGACTGCGTGATAGACGGAGAACGTGATAAACACTAGAGTTTCATTTGAGTGTTGTACAGATTGTGTAGAGGAAGGTTTCCGGTCCAACACCAGCTCTTCTGTTCTCACAGTCCGGCACCATGTGTTTATTATGGAAGCTTATGCTTCACGATAACAGTTACGCTGTGATTAATCACACATCCCGTGTGTGTGTGTGTATGTGCTGGAGCTAAGAGCTGGGATAACTGATCTATTGATTAGTCATGCACCCGATAAGTGATATATCACAGTTTGTGAAATTGGCACTGTGTTGTGTTCGGAAAATGGCCGCATGTTTCTCAGTTGAGAATCTCTTCACCATCTTACTGGAGCTGCGTCTGAAATTAGCACCTTTTATAAATAAATAAATAAAAACAAAGCAATAAAAAAAAAACCTGCTGTCTTCAGAGCGTGTCAGCTTTTATCAGCTTTTACCTGCTCCGCCTTCTCCAGAAAGGAGTGCAGGCGTAATCACATTTCTGCAGCGTCTACAGTCTCCTAATGCACATCTCCCCGTGATACAGGGAGAAAAAGAATTCCATAACAGGATTTGACATATGTATTCCAATCAGCCATAACATTAAAACCAGGCCTGAGCCTTCGAGGCACGGACTCCACAAGACCTCTGAAGGTGGGTGTGCTTTGCTTTCTGGCACCAAGACGTTAGCAGCAGATCCTTTAAGTCTTGTAAAAAAGTTTGTGGGGGGGGGGGGGGGGGGGGAGGGGGGGGGACCCCCGGGAGGGGGGGGGGGGGGGGGGGGGGGGGGGATAAAGGGGGGGGAAAAAAAATAAAAATTTTTTTTTTTTTTTTTAAAAGGTTTTGGAAAAAAGAGGGTTGAAGGGTACTTGGTCTGCAGCAGTGTTTAGGTAGGTGGTACGTATCAATGTAACATCCACATGAATTCCAGGACCCAAGGTTTCCCAGCAGAACATCGCCCAGAGCATCATACTTCCTCCACCGGCTCGCCTTCTTCTCGTAGTGCATCTAGTTCTGATGTCCATTGTAGGAGCTTTCTGTAGTGGACAGGGGTCAGCTTTTGCACTCTGACCGTTCTGCAGCTACGCACCTCCATACACAGGAAGCTGGGATACACTGTGTTCTGACTCCTTTCCATCACAGCCAGCGGTAACCTTTTCAGCAATTTCTGCTGCAGTAGCTCTTCTCTGGGATTGGACCAGACGGGCTAGCCTTCTCTCACCACATGCATCATTATGCCTTGGGCGCCCATGACCCTGTCTCCGGTTCACCGGTTGTCCTTCCTTGGACCATTTTGGTTGGTACTAACCACTGCATACCGGGAACACTCCACAAGACCTGTTGTTTTAGAGATGCTCTGACCCAGTCGTCTAACCATCACTGTTTGGTCCTTGTCAAAGTCACTCAGATCCTTAAGTTTGTCCATTTTTCCTGCTTCCAACACATCGACTTCACTTGCTGCATAATAACTATATCCCTTCCCTTGACAAATGCCTCTGTAACAATATAATCAATGTTCTTCACATCACCTGTCAGTGGCTTTAATGCTATGGCTGATGTGTGTGTGTGTGTGTGTGTGTGTGTGTGTGTGTGTGTGTGTATGACACTTGATGATTGTATGAATTTTTTTGTTAGGACTGATTATCATTATATTTACATGTTATATAATTATATACTTGTTGGTGGTAGTAGTATAATATAATAAATATTAGATTGATTGATTATAGTTGCAGTGTGAGTGATTTTTATGTGAAAGCTGTGTCGGCTTGTCTGAGTCATGTTTTTAGCCGTGTAAATGCTTCGAGTTCTTTTGTTTTCCTTTGCAAAAGAATTATATAAAAGCTTTGTAGGTTTTAAAGAAACTTCCGATCCTCACCGTTTCATACGGTTTCGGTAAAGAACGCGTGGTATCGTGCCGTCTCTAACGCACACTGTTCTCCCTTCACTGTTGTATGACTGGTTTATTGATGTATTGATTTCTTTGCCGTATGTCATCGACTTAAGGACCCCCCCCTCTATTTTCAGGAAATCTCTCCTTGCAGACGTCCTCCAACTCCATGCTCACCTTTAACAGCACTCGGGCCTGCCAAGAAGCGAGCAGCAAAGTACAAAGCAGCATCAGTTTCCAGTGCGGCAAAACGATGGTAAAGTTCAGTAACACAAGCGCTGCTCATACGACCCGAATGGAACTTTTTTTTCTTTTTTTTTTTAAACTTCCTCTCTGGTAACATTGAGTAATTGAGTAATCATTGCAGCAGATGCGAGAATAGTTTCGTTTAGAGCGAAACCTCTGATGAAGTGTTTCCCATCCATCAGACCTGTGGTGGGTCACAAGCCAAGCAGCTGCGCCATGGTTCTGATTTATTATACACACAACCGACATTCTGCTTAGTCATTTAGGTAGAAAAAAGAAAGGTGGGCATGTTTATAGTGTGAAGTAAATGGAAAGCAGTCAGATAGATAGATAGATGGATAGATAGATAGATAGGTAGATAGATAGATAAATGGATAGATAAAGTATTTGATTTCTTCTGTATTAATCTATATCTCATTCTAAGTAGTTTTAGATCTTGAAATGAAATACAACATCTAATAAAAGCAACCCGAGGAAACGCAATACAGTTTTTATTGATTTTTTTACATTTATTTATTATTGAAGTAAAACCCCAAATGTGGAAAAAACTATTGCCCCCTTAAACTTTAAAATCTGGTTGTCCCACCTTCAGCAGTAATAACTGCAAGTAAACGCTTCCGAGAACTTGAGATCAGTCTTTGGACCCACTCCTCTTTGCAGAACTGCTTTAGTGCAGCCACACTGGAAGGTTTTTGAGCACGAACTGTACGTTTAAGGCTCTGCCAGAGCATCTCAATTGGTTTCAGTCAGGACTTTGACTAGGCCACTCCAAAACTTTAATGTAGCTTTTATTTTTAACCGTTTAACCAGGTGGACTTACGCCTATGCTTTGGGTCATTGTCTTGGCCTGGTTGCGTCTAGTCCAGCTGAACCCCATTATGAATGCAGTTTCATAGATTTGTGGAATTACTAACTATGGGGGCAAATACATTTTCACACAGACCCAGTTGGTATTGGATAACGTTTTTTTTTTTGTTTTTTTTTGCTTCAATAATTAACATTTATCATTTAAAAGGTCAGAAGAGGTCGGAAATTCTAAGTTGAATGCAGCGACTGTATCTTTATAGTATACAGAATACCCATAATGCACTTTTCTACTGAATAAAGAGTAGTATTTATTAAGGCATTAATTTGGACACGGAGTGTGCCATGACAGATTTACCAGTTTAAACAGTTTAAGAAAACACCACTCAGCATAAAACCTTTTTACTTCTTTTATTCATTCAAAATTCGTCTATTGATGCTGGGTTTGAGGGACGGGAAGCAATTTTGATAAAAATTTGTAATAAAAATCGCTGCAAAATGAAATCAAAATAATGTGATGGCAGGGAAACTGTGAACCTATGGCTGGGCGATATATCGATATCGTGATAATCGATGACGCGATACACTTTTCTGAGATACTGTTGGTATGATGATGAATTTTTTTTAAAACATTTTGAATAATTAGAAATTAGACAGTGCTGAATGGATGCCGTTGATGTAATTTGTATCTTTGTAGGCATTAATGAAAAGTATCGTCAAACGGAAGTTTAAAATTTTTTGTTTATTTTACTACTGCTTCGCAGACAGATTATTCGCTAAATTATATATCATGATGCGTATCGTAGAAATATCCTCATGTATCGCGATGTGACGTTTTCATCGTATCGCCCAGCCCTGTGTGAAATTATTTTCATTTATTTTAAACAAAACTTGATGAAAGTTGAATCTTTGTTGGCGCTGCAGTGCTAGCATGATGTTTATCTCGTTATCCGATTGATTTTTAGATCAGATTCGCTTCAGATCGTCCTAGTCAGTCGGTAATCACAGATCTGATCTCGAGCTTTAGGGAAACGGAGCTGATTGGAGAATTAAACCCTGCTGTCATCGATCACCTGATAGTCGGTCATTTTCAGTCAAAAAAGGGAACTTCATGGGAAGGTCATGAGAGTCTTCTCACCACCACAAATGACATCTTAGCCATGCAACTTCCCTGTGCGATACAGTTTTCTAATGTAGATGTAGAACAACACAAATCCCAGCATGCTCCTCGTTTAATCGTGTTTAATTTTGTTTTTGTTTGTTTTTCCCGTCCAAAAGGGGACGCCGGAGTTCGTCACAGTGTCTCAGTGCGTTCATCACTTTGAATGGAGAACTTACGCAGCCTGCAGAAGAGACAAGTTCAAACCACTTAAGGAGGTGAGTGCGGTGAGGTCAGGGGCACAGAAGTGTGTGTGTGTGTGTGTGTGTGTGTGTGTGTGTGTTGACAGGGTGGGAGGTGATTGTCATCAAAACCACAAAGACCACATTGTCAACGAGAAGTGACTTGTGTGACATTTCAGATTAATGACTTCAGGGCACGCTGGAAACGGAAAATTAATCAACGACGTGGCGGTGTGATGCCATGACGTGAAGAGTTCTTGTTATCACTCAGACGCTGATTATTTTCCAATAAAAGCCCTCGTTTTATTTTCCTTATACCATATTAATTACAGTATTATTATTATTATTATTTTTTTTGGCAATGATTTTATTTATTCGCTTATTTATTTATTTTTCATCTGAATGGTGTTTAACTTTCTCAGTCACTGTAATAGGTTTAAATATTATCTTATTTCTTAAAGTATGAAGGTGTTTACAGGAAATTTCTTGTCTTTGACCTGTATTTTTCTTCCTTGCTTGCAGTTGCATGTTGTATAGCTTGTGAATGTAATTGATCATAGTGTGTGTGTGGGGGTCGTCCCCCCCCCCCACGGCTTCGTAAACGCTCTTTTATTTCTTTCTCTGGTCTTCAAGGTTCCCTGCTACGTCTTTGATTCGGATGGGAAAAAACACGACCTCAACCCCCTTATCAAAGTCCAAGATGGCTACCTGGTCGATGATTCGGACGACAGCGTCGACTTTTATATTAACGTGTGCAGAAATTTGGGTGAGTGCGTCTCGCGACCATGTCCTGGATCAGTTCTGTTTTTGTTCTTTTGTTGTTGTTGTTGTTGTTGTGTTTTGTTTTTTTTTTTGTTTTTTTTTGTTTTAAAAGACTGTCTTTCGGCTGCGGGTGGTATCGGTGATATCAGCCCGTGTCCGTTGGGATCAGACACCTTTATTGGAGGCAGGAGAACAGAATTAGAAATGAAATACTGTTTTTTTTTTTTTTTTTTTCTTTTTTGGTTTTGTGCAAAAATGGCCGAGGAGAGCTTTCAGAGTGGCATGAAAATAAATAAGTTGCTGGTAGGAGGAGTACTATTTTGACACGTTTGTAGCATTAATACGGCCTTTAAAAATGTTTATTTTTTTATTCGTTTAAATTGAAATGATTACAGCAGATAGCTACTGCCTCCTGCTGGTATGGCGAGTTATTTTCTTTAACACAAGCACAGAACGTGTGTGTGTGTTGGCCGTCAGCTAGCATCAGCATATACTGTCATCATTCGCAAGAAATACTGAATCTTACTGAGTCACTAATTGCCTTTGTTCGTGTCTAGACCGAGAAAATAGTCCATGTCCGAAAGGCTCCGCTGCCTGTTGGACTAAAGACGGCAAATCAGTCAGCATGGGGAAACCGGACACGCCTCTGGAGGTCCTCTCTAATGACAGGTATACACTCGCACAGCCGTACTACAGCTCACTGGCATATCAGGCCTGCATGTCGGTGTGTTAATGTGTGTGTGTGTGTGTGTGACAGGTTGAGGCTGCGATATGAGTCTGAAAACAAGACATGTAAAGGGCACAAGCCTGCAGTCACCATCACCTTCATCTGCCCCTCTAAGAGACAGCAGGTAAGCTTGTACTCATGAAAACATGTTTACACGTGTAGCAGGCTCTTCAAAATAAAATAAAACGTGTCATTTTATCGAGAATCTCCTCTGAAGACTTTCCCGTGCTGGGAAACTTTACAACGCACAATGACCTTCATAAAGCGCAGACACTCGAGACCATAAATGTCTTCTAACAAACAACTTCACCGCGTCATCGATTATACGCTTTACTGTATTAAAGAACACTTTAAAAACAAAACATCCGTTTGTTATTAGGCTTCGATTGTTATCTGCTGTCCCTGTGTACGAGCTGCTGTTATAGTAAATTGTTGTTAGTATAGTGAGCGCATTAATATAAACAGCAGTTCATGCTCCTGTCAGAATTGACGTCTGCAGCCGTGCGCACACCTTCTGACCAATCGGATTCGAGAATTCAAACATACCGTGGTTTTGAATTAATATTATCTCTATATCATAAGAAATGACGTCACAGTACGCTATTCTGAGATATTGTTTCATTGTGATTTAGATTATTATTATTTTTTACAACAAAAGTAGCGTTGAACTCGACCAGAGCTTCCTGGTGTGTGAAGTACAGAATTAGCCAAGTGTTGCCAAGTTCTAACAAACAGATTGTAGAAGAAAAAAAATATATATATATATATATATATATATATATATATACACACACACGTATGAGTGTGTGTGTAATAAATAATAATAATAATGTAATAAATAAATAATTAACAATAGATCACACGTTGAGAAACATTCCTAGTAAAGGAAGTCGGTACCCGCTGTGGTTGCTTCATTCATCAGTGAGCAACCTGCTGAAGCGGACGCAATAATATAACGGTTTTTGGTCTTTGGTGTCATCTGGATGTATAATTATATGTAAGTAATATTGTTTAAAAATCGATATTTCTGAAGTGATAGAAACTGTGTTTTTAATCTCTCTCTCTCTCTTTTTTTTCTTGTATAAATTTAAAGGCAAGTCATCATTCATTAGTGGTGACGAGTCAGAAAAATAAATGCCATGACCATTTAAGTCACTTTTCAGCATCCCGGAGGTTAATTCGGGTGGTGTGTGGAGCGCTTGTGTCTGAAGGTCATGCTTCCCAGAATACTGTCAGCGTGGCTGTGTTGTTTTGGTGCTCCAGGAGCTGTGACCTTCAGATCCAGCCCAGCACACGATTTACGATAAATCCCTTTTTACAAATAAGCCCATCTCTCTTTTTTTTTTTTTCTTCTCATACCAAAAATAATGAATCTGTCTTTAGAATCAGTTCTAAGTCTGAAAGCTGAATAATGAGGATTTTTTCCCCTTTCTCACCACTGTCTCCTCTGGCTTGACCATTGGATAACGGACCATAGGTTTCAATGAAGCTGCAGCGTGACGATGTACACTACCGGTCAAATGTTTAGACACACTCGTTCTTTATTTTTATTGAATTTTCCCACATTTTAGAATAATAATAATAAAGTCATCTAAACTCTGGAGTAACACAAATGGAACGATGGGAATTATGTTGTGATGATAAATCCGATATAAATCAGAATAATTTAGTATTTTATCATCTTCAAAGTCGACGCCCTTTTCACCTAGAATATCCAGAAATGTATTCTTGGCGTTTTCTCGAGCGATTTCTTGAGGAATTTCCCCGAGATGATTTTTAAACAGTATTAAAGGAGTTCACACCGACGCCGGACTCTTATCTCCTGCTTTTCCGAATATTTCTCTCCAAGTCGTCCGTTTAAAGAGATTTATTTTGTAAATAAAATGTTCGTTTTGTAATGAAAGAAACGAATACGTGGGCACGATTATATTTTTGTCTATGATGCCGATTTCACACGTTTAATCACACGCCTTCAGATCAGAAGCTTTTTAGCATCATGCGAATCATTTCAATCGAGTGTCCACAAACTTTTGACCGGTAATGTCAGTTGTTAAAAGCACTCGAAGTGGATTGAACCGAGCTCCGTTTCTTCTCAGGGAAGTGACCCTAAGCTGACCGCTGAGGACAACTGTCGCTACGAGGTCGAGTGGGTGACTGAGTACGCCTGCCACAGAGACTACCTGGAGAGTAACGACTGTAAACTGACCAGCCAACAGCACGACATCTCTATCGACCTCACACACCTCACACACGGCTGTAAGTGACGACACGGGACAAGCGGCCCAAGCTATATCGCCGCTGGAGCAATGAGTGAAAACGCCACAGCTCTTAGAATGTGTAGAAAATGATCTTAAGAAGGGAGTCAGTGCTTAAAAAGCGTAGGAACCCTGATTATAATAAATAATAGTTAGTTAAATAATGTAGCAGCTTTCACTTAAGTAAAAGATGTAGGTGATTTTATGCTCTCATGGAGCATGTCAATATCTTATTTATTTTTAAATTGATCTTCTGGATAATCATCTTAACGCGTGTTGCAGCCGGAGACGAGCCCTACGCTGCTGAGGCTAAGATCGGGAAGGACAGCTACATGTTCTATCTTAACGTGTGTGGGGAAACCAGAGCCGGCGAGTGCTCGGACGAGAGGGGCTTCGTGTCCTCGTGCCAAGTGAAAGTCGGAGAAACTGTTAGCAAAATCGCTGGGAGGTACAAGAATCAAACTCTCAGGTGGGCAAAATCGGACTTCCTGATCTGCAGTACTTTTTATATAATAAGCTCAGTCTTTAAAAATAACAGAACGCGGACTTATCCCCACTTCGATTTGCATAGAATATATGCCATGTGTAAGCATAGAATATATGCCACATGATGACCATGTGTAAGATCTACTGTAAAACAGAACGTGACTGTAAAAGGTCAGACGTGTAACGGATGAAGCGGTGAGAAATGGGTTTTAAGGTTGTCTCTGTTCTGACCCAGGTACTCTGATGGAGATCTGACCCTCATCTATCCAGGAGGAAATGGATGCAGCTCAGGCTTCCGGCGAATGACCATCATTAACTTTGAGTGCAACACAACTGCAGGTCAGTGACGGGCGCTCACTAGGGCACTCACTCGGGCGATTATTCGGTCACTCGCTCGGGCGACCGTTCGGTCACTCACTAGGGCACTCCACTCCTTCCTCCCTTTGTTTCTTTAAAGTGCCATCCAGTCTTGTGCTCCTGTGTCTGAGGTGCCTCTGTTCTAATTAAGCCGAGAGTTATTTAAACACAACCCGAATGAAACCTCACATTTTCTTAACCATGTTAGTTCATGTCTGGGGCTTACTATGCTTTATTTATCTGGATCAAACATTTTCAGATGTTTGACCATCACCATGCACATGTAGGTGGAGAAAAATATAATCTGCATAATCTATCATTTCAGAAGCCCTAATCCCAGTCTCTAGCCACAGGTTATTTCGCACTTGAATGACCTATTTTGGTCACTAATACATCACACTCTGGATGTACTCCGCTGTGCCTATAGGAGCTGCCGATGTTTTGTTATTACTGTTATGTCTAATTTAAAATTCCTTCCTACGGTACCGTTATTGAACTCAAATCTTTTTATTTGTACAGGGAACGGCTACCCGGTGTTTACAGGAGAGTCCGACTGCACGTATCACTTTAACTGGCAGACGGCGTACGCCTGTGTAACGGAAACCAAAGAACTGCTGTGCAGAGTCACTGATGGCAAGATGCGTTATGACCTGTCCCGTCTCACTCGCTACGCAGGTGAGCGCTAGTTTCGTCCATAATGCTACAACGTGTTGTAGAGGTTTTAACGTTTTCAGATATTGTAGGAGACGAATAGTAATTATAATCAGGAATAAAACATGACCGGGTGAGGAATGTATAGGAAAATAATCAACGACCAGATGGTGTGATGCAGAGTTACTGTAATACACCGAGGTTGATTATTTACCAATAACTGCGCGTCCTGAAGTGGTTTAATCCATTTATAGTCCTTTACAACGGCACACATCTGAGGACAATCTGTGTATCCTTAATGGTTTCGTCATCATTTTATTGTTATTATGACTTAACTATGTGTTAGCTAGCTAAATAATTAACTTCGGTCCTTAGCTAGCATAAGCTCATATGCTGATCCACATTAGCGTCTTTCTCTCGTTATAAACATCTCCTCAAGGGGAACTTCACCATATAAACGATTACACGTGTTTTCAATCTGTTTATACGGAGCTTCCGCTGTTCATCGCTAAGTTGTTTCTAATAACATATTATAACGAGCGCGTTAAATTAAACCTATGAGTTACTGTTGTGTAAGGAATAACTTAATAATGCACGACAGAGGGGTTTTGATGCTCCACAGCGTGAAACATCTCTGCCCTGGGAAACGTCGCGAAGCACCGTGACAAACCGTTGCAGCAACACGTTAAAGACCGAGACTCGTAACAAAACATCAACGATTACGCGTTTTCCTTTGTTAAACATCGACACGTTTTTGTTTGGTTTTTTTAAGCCATTTATTCTGAGTACAAGTTGCTATGTATGAGCTGTTACCATAGAAACACTAATGTACTGGAATAAGTGCATTAATATTAACCTATCGGTCATGTTACAGCCAGAATTACAGTCTGAGCCGTACAAAAATAACGCACAGCTTCCGACCAATCGGATTACAGAATTCAGCCGCTCTGTGGTCTAAAGAAAATTTCATCAGCACCTTCTGACCAATCAGAGTCAAGAATTCCACATCAGCTATAGTATAATTCTGTACACTAGTATTGTTTTTGCAACGTTATAAATAAGTCGAAGAGATGCGTATCTTTGTGGTACGTGATGGGTTTCCTGAGAACATAAGAGTGGAGTCGTATTATGAAAGCCATTTGTGGTGTTATTATATTGTGATATCTGAGCTTTGTAGTCATATCATCCAGTGCTATTACAACATCAGGGATCAAGTTCGTTATCTACATGACTCTTCCTGTAATACACCAAGCGTACGAATGGAGTCTGTTGCACTGGGGGAAATACGAATGGTAACCTGGTTTCTAATCCTTCACGTCTTGCGTCTGATGTTTGACTTTCAGCACCTGATGGCAAGCAACGAAACTGGGAGGCGGTGGATGCTAACGGTGCAGAGACGGACAAAACGCTGTACTACATTAACGTGTGTAATAAACTCATCAGTGGGAATGCCTCGTGTCCTGAAGACGCAGCTGTATGTGCTGTGGGTAAGTGTTCCGTTACGTCACGTTTCCATCAGCTAGTCAGGCTATTGTAATTCTAATTCCAGTGTCTAGATCTCTGTCCAATTCACACGTCCAATTCACATGTCCTGAGCAGAATAAAAAAAATAAAAAAAAAAAAAAAAGTTTCTATAAGCGAAGTGAGGGAAATTTTCATTCATTCAGTCGGTCTGTCTGTCTTTCTCTCTGTCTATCTTTCGATCTATCTGTCTATCTGCCCATCTCTCTCTCTCTCTCTCTCTCTCTCTCTCTCTATGTCCGTCTGTCTGTTTCTCTATCTATCGATCTATCTCTCTCCCTCTATCTATCGATCTGTCTGCCCAACTATCAATCTGTCTATCTATCTTTCTATCTGTCTGTCTCCCTGTCTGTCTGTCTATCTATCTGTTTTTATATATCAATATTGATCTGTCTGTCTCTACGTGTTTTTTTTTTTGTTGTTTTTTTGTTTTTTTTAAGGTTGTCCAGATATAACTGTACTCTGCCTGCCTCTGTCTGTCTCTGTCTGTCTGTCTTTTCATGTAATTTATTCGGTTGTCCAGATATTAGATCCATTGTATAGATAAATAATTTGGTAACACTTTTAAAGTGTTTTTATACATCATACAAATCTAAATACATTTTTATTCATTTATTTATTCATACTTCCATACGTACACTTTATTTATTTATTTATTTATCTAGTTATTCATTCATATTTGCTTTACATATTTAGTTGGTTTTTTTTTTTTTAATACTTCATATTTAATCGGTTTAAAATGTATGAAGACGCGGGATGTAAAACTGCTGTTGTGAAGGAGTTTTTCTTTTCTATTCACTCATTTCCTGTCTCTTTCCTTCTTTATACGTACATGCATCTGTTTATGATTCATTTATTCTTATGTTTTATTTCCACATTTTATTTATTTAGTTTAAAAAAAAGCCTCGATATTAAATCCATATACATTTTTTATTTTACATGTCTGAGGAATCCTACTGTCACTACTACCGTGTAATTTGTACATATTTACTCATTTATATTTACTAACTAGTTGCTCTTTCATCAGGGAAAGGAAAGTCGACCAGCCTGGGTAAATTCCTCTCCTCGCCGCAGAAAGACCTGACGGGGAAAGACTTGCGGCTCATATACTCGGACGGAGGCGAGTGCAGGACAAACACAAAGATTAGAAGCATCGTTACTCTGAAGTGTAAGCCCGGGGACATGGACAGCGCCCCCATCATGAGGAGCGTATCCAGCGACGGCTGCGTTTACGAGTTCGAGTGGCAGACCGCCGCCGCCTGTGTGCTCACCAGAACCAAGGGGGAGAATTGTAAAGTGGAAATGTCCACCGCAGGTACGGAGATATCTTCTAGCCTGCTGTGTACAACGTCTTCTAGCTCTTAAATAGTTACAGGTTCTTCTCATTTCACTGAAACAGAAGGATGTTTAAAGTTAAAAATGTTTCCAGATGTATAATAATCATGTCATTTCAAAGATTTAGAAGAAGAAAAAACCTACCACTTGCTATATTACCATGTAAATCATCTGGTTAAATTCCTGGTTTCTGAAATTAGCTCCGCCCCCCGACCTGAACCGAGCTGGCTCGGCTTTCCCCTTTTTCCTTAAAACACAAACTAGCAGTGTGTGGGGTTTTAGCAGAAAGGGGTTGAGCGGTAAAAGACGATGACGACGATGAGGACTCCACAATGTTTTTATTTCCAATGGCTCTAAAAATGACAAACTGCTCCTTTTAACATAAAATAAATCTCTCTCTGAAGCAGATGTTGAATAAACAGGTTCCTCTACTTCCAGGAATTTCGTTTGACCTGACCCCGCTGAGGAAGGCTGATGGAGGTTACTACAACATATCCAATGACAAATATGACTACTTTATTAATGTATGTGGGAGTGTTAAGGCTGCACACTGCCCTGAGAAATCAGGAGCCTGTCAGGTTGACAAGAGGCAAGGCCACTCTTCAGTCAAACTTATTTTTCTTGGAATATTTCTCGACTTTTAGTTGTTTATTCTTTTCTGAGGTTCCCCGTTCTTGTTTTACAGTACCAAGTCTAATTCCTGGAACCTGGGCGAGACTAACTCAAGTCTGTCATATTACGACGGCATGATTGAGCTGGACTACGTAAACGGCTCTCGGTACAACAACGAGGAACACACACAGCGCTCCACACACATCTCCTTCCTGTGTGACCGAGAGGCCGGGCCGGGAAAACCTGAGTTTCAGGTACGAAAATACACAAAAATGGTCAAAGGGAGGGGGGAGAGCGAGGGGGGGGGGTTGTATGTGGCAGCGAGAGGGGCAGGGTGGATGTGGTGGGGGGTGTTTGGGGGGTGGATGTGGTATTGAGGTGTATGGTTTCACCCACCAACTGAATTACTGCGTTAATTTCCTTACAAGGTCATACATGAGCTGTTTATCTTGTGGGCAGGGCTCACCAGTGAAATAATGACGTTTACACAATTTTCCACTTGGACTCAGTCAAGACATGTTTGGTGGCTAACGTTTGCACTTGAGCTCCAAGACTGGTGTTTTTAAAAACTAAGAATGTACAGGAGTTAATATTTTCAATATTAAATATTCTCAATGCTTTAAATGGAATTACAAAAACAAGAAATACTACTACTACTTCTACTATTACTGTTACTACTACTATTACTGTTACTACTACTGCTGCTACTCATTCTAGTATTACTTTTACTACTCCTACTTTTACTACTACTACTATTACTTTTATTACTTCTACTACTTCTATTACTTTTATTACTTCTACTTCTATTACTGTTACTAGTATTACTTTTATTACTACTACTACTACTACTGCTACTTCTATTACTTTTATTACTACTACTACTACTCCTACTATTACTTTTATTACTTCTACTACTTCTATTACTTTTATTACTTCTACTTCTATTACTTTTATCACTTCTACTACTTCTATTACTTTTATTACTACTACTACTACTACTACTACTGCTACTTCTATTACTTTTATTACTTCTACTACTTCTATTACTTTTATTACTACTACTATTTCTATTACTACTACTGCTACTTCTACTACTACTACTGCAACGTCTATTATTTCTACTACTACTTTACTAATAATATTTGTTTTATTGCTGCAACAACAATATGATGGTGATGATGATCGTTATCATTATATATTACTAAAATGTGTTTTTGTTCTTGTTGTTATTATTATTAAAATAAAAGTATTTGTCGTTTCCTTTAAAAATAAATAAATAAATAAATAAAGGACTGTGTGTTATGTTGTTTGACCCAGGCTGAGGATGAATATACCTACAACTTCAGATGGTACACCTCTTACGCCTGTCCTGAGAGGCCACAGGAGTGTGTGGTTACTGACCCTGATACCTTACAGCAGTTTGACTTGTCTAGGTGAGTGATGTCCTTCCTTCCTTTCCATCATTTATGAGAACAAAGGTTTACTATACTTCTGTTCGTTATACTGATCTGCCCTGTTAGCTGTCCTTACTGTTCATTAAGTAGCGAACGGGTTTTACTTGTCCCTCCCCATCCTACAGTTTGTCGAGGTCGAGCGGATCCGCTAACTGGGAGGCCACGGACGCCACAAACATGAGGACGTACTACATCAACGTGTGCCGGCCGCTCAGACCCATACCGGGCTGCGACCGACTCGCCTCGGTGTGCCAGATAAAATACGAGAGTGCTCAGGTGAACTTTTCTTTTTCTCCGTATTTCAAAACCAGGTCATAGAAATTAAATAAAGCTGAGTTGTTTTTTTTTCTTTTCTTTTCATTCTGATCTAACTGTAAAGTTTAGTGGGTTCATTTTTCGAAACTACCATTCGTATTGGGGGAATTTCAGGAAGCAGTGTGCATTCAAAGCTTATGTAAACATGATTTTGTAATGGCAACACGTGATTGTGATTATAATACATGGTACCTTTGCAGGAAAAAGTGACCATCAGTAACATGGGCGTGGCTAAAAAAGGCCCTGTGATCGTAGAGGACAATCAGCTGATGCTGGAGTACACGGACGGCTCGGTGTGCGAGCTGGACGGGAAGAAGCAAAACTACACCACCCGCATTCACTTCGTCTGCTTGAAAGGACGTGCGGTGAGGATCACATCAACTCTGAATCACCTTTAAAATATCTTGTATATGTGTATTAGACCGCGTGCGTAACATTAAACGGATGTGTGCTACGTTAACTTTGGTACCTCTTTGGCAAGCAGTCGCGCGGTCCACGGTTCATATCAAATCAGGACTGCACAGTGAACTTCGTGTGGGACACCGAGGCAGCCTGCGCCATTTCAACTGCTGTAGATACCAATCAGGTGAGTCCCAGCACTACACACTCTCTACGTTCTTCAGTTCAAGCTGAAAAGTTATGCTAGGCTTTACAAACCTGCCTACATTTTATACATAGGAGCTCCGCAGCAGAGTACGCTCAAAAATACGCCGGTCTTATTTTTTCCCCCGCTGTTAAAATGAGCCGATCGACATACGAATCTGGAATGATTGACAGTTGCGTAGATGTTTTACACTCTCTGATATGAACGAGAGATCGAACGATAATCGGTTTTTACAGATATTTTCCCCAATATTCAAGCATTTTTCCATAATCCGTTATCAGTTTTTTAAATATCGGATCCACCGATAAACGGTGGGCGTTTTGAGAATTGCGTGCCGGACCACCCTAACAGCCATTACTGTACAAATGAGACATGTTACATGGAATATTTAGAGTTCATTAATACGAAGTGGATTCCAACAGCGTGTGTTTGACTTGGAGACAAATATATAGTTAAAAGTATTTCGGTTAAATGTATATTCCGACAGAAACGGTCAAACACGGCACTTTTTTTTTTTGCGCAAAAGGAAAAAATTGAGTCTGAAAATTTTGCCGGGGAAAAAAAAAAAATATGTCCAAGACCTGTCTGCACAGATGTCTGCAGCTGCATTACTGTCAGACCTGATGTTATGGAAAACTTTCTGACCGGTCCGAATCAAGAATTCAACAGCACTGAGGTTGTGGAATAGGGATGTAGTGTCGTCTTGACCTGCAGTCAGATAAATAAATAAATAAAGTTTTCATTATTCACGTTGTGTTTGCTTTGAATTTCCTGTGTGTTAGACTTGTTCGTTGAAGCATCCCAACACCGGCTTTGAGTTCAACCTGCTCCCCCTGGTCTCCGAAAACGCATACAAGACAACTGCAAATGGGAAAGAGTTCATTGTGAGAACACCTTTATTTATTGACTTTCCCCTAAAAGCAAGGAGTACTTTGTGGTGGTGTTTATTTATTTATTTATTTGAATGGAGTGGTACTTTCCGCGTGTCTTGCGCAGGTGAACATCTGCTCGGCTGCTCGGCAGTGCGGTGCGGACAAGCCAGACGTGGCAGGCTGTGTGGTGGAGGACGGCAAGTCTCATAGTTTTGTAGGAGTGAAGAGAACTCTGCAGTTGTCCACTGATGGCCTGCTTACTCTCACTTACAGAGGAGAGCTGGATAAAAGCCTGGGTGGGTTCATGCGTCATATCCTGCGCTACAGACGCGCGTAGAGCGATTAGCGAACTGACTGTGGCGTTGCACGTGGATACCACAGCCTTGCGTTCACACTAGCGAGCGTCGGAATAAATCAAATGAGCAAGACTTTCTTTGCTAGTCTGATACAAAGTTAATCCAGATCTAAAGAAAGGTGATGTACAGTATTTAAATCATCACATCGTGAGCATTTTGATTATAGTTTCTCAAAAACACTAGTCAGGCCACGCCCACAAGTGACCGACTGCAAGCTTGTTAGTGTGAATGTTAGGAAGTGTGTTTGCATGTTTGTTTGTTTGTTTTTGAGCCCAGTTTGGATATATTTTGGATGAGTGGCTTTACTTTCTCCCCCATACTGAACCATCTCTCTCGCACTGCAGGCACCAGAGCCACGTTCACCATTAATTTTGTGTGTGATCAGAGTGCCACTAACGGCTCCCTGAAGCTCATTCGTGAGGAGATGAGCACGTCCACACACGTGCAGCATGACGTTCTTTTCGAGTTCTCCACAGCTCTGGCTTGTGAGCCGGCACCGGTAGATTGCCGTGTCACTGGTAAGCTAACTTTATTTCTTTATTTATTTATTTAGACCAATTTGAATTGAATGTAAGGATTTATTTTATTTATTTATTGACATTAGTATAGTGGAACGCGAAGTTTTGCACCCTTTAGGGCCCAGAAAAAAAATGTCCATGCGTCCAAGACGTTTTAAGTTTAACAGATGTTTCTTTCATGATCACAACTAATAGAATGTTAATATGTAAATACAAATAAAAACACCAGATGAGCGTTCTGAATGCTATATAAATATACATGCCCACACTTTTGCTTTTAATATATGCGTCTGGGTTTTTCAGAGCATTTCGATTGTCGTCATGCTGCAGAACCACGCCATGTTTTATTTCTGAATTCTTTTAATTTGTAAAATAAATGATAGTATGGCACATTTGCTTTAATTCGTAGTCAAAGTTTTCTTGACTTGGATAGGTGGATGGATAGATAGATCGTTAATAATAGATGATTGTAGTAATTGCCATAGCAGTATTTGTATTCGCCGTCATAGTAACACAATAACATCGTGATAGTAGCCGTAGTAAAAATGGTAGCAGTCATTGTAGTAATTGTAGCAGAAGTCGTAGTGGTAGGCATTGTATTCATGGTAGTTGTAGTAAACTTCGTAGTGGTAGTCATAGTGATACTTAAGTCGTACTTGTAGCTGTAGAAGTCATAGTCATCGCCGTGATAGTAGTTATAATGATCGTAGGTTTTTGCTACTGATATTTGTTGTGCTCATCGTCGTAGTTGACGTCTGAGCATGTAGGAGCGATTGGCCAGTAGTAGTCGTCGTCATAATCATTGTAGTGGTAGTCGTAGTGTTCTACTTTGTGCTCGTAGTCGCAGTCAATGTAGCAGTAGTAGTTGTAGTAGTCAGAGTGGTAGTCGTAGTGTAGCAGTAATAGGACTAGTCATAATCATCATGGTTGTAGTCGTAGTAGTCCTGTCTTTCCACTCACCTGCTTTGTGGTGCATGCAGACTCTGAGGGAAATGAGTACGACCTGAGTGACCTCAGTCTGGATGATAAGGTCTACATTCCCATAGACACTTCGGACCAGGCCAAATCTCAGAAGTTCTTCATCAGTGTGTGCAGACCTCTGCCATCTGTCCAGGGCTGCCCAGGTAACTCACACTTAGACTCTAAGTTTAACTGCATTGGTTTTTTTTTTTTTTCATGCCTGTGTTTCCCTATGCATGTCCTACGCGATAATGATGCACTGCAGATTCGCATGGACGTACAACTATGCAGATTAGGATCATTATGTGTTCATACGTGGAGGTGTGCAGTTGTAGGAAAAATAATCAACGACTGGGTAGTACGATGCAACCGAACTCTGACCGTGTTACTGTCATCACCCTGAGGTTGATTCTTTTTCAGGAAAGAGTTTTCTTCCTCGTATACCACAGCAATTTGCCAATTTTTACAAGTTTTTTTTAAATTCATTAAAGAAGAACACATTGTCTCTATTTATAGTACCATTTAATGTTGTGGAATGGCTGTTGAACAAATTTTCCTGCTATCACTTACGCTATAGCAGCTGTACACAGTGGTTTCCTCTCCAATATGGCAAAGCTTCTGAACGGTTTTGTTGAACTTCTGCCTGTGTGTCCGTGTATTAAGAAGGCAAAAACATTGTGTTCGATTAAAGCAGTCTATACACTAACAGACTTGTCATTGGCAGCCGGAGTAATCGGAGCATGCGGTCAGTTAAATGGCCGAAGTGTGAACCTGGGCTTTGTGCAGTCGAGCCTGCAGGCCGGCTCAGACGGCTCCATCGGTATCGTCTATCAGAACGGGGATAAGTGTGGCTCAGGGGGGCGATACTCAACACGCGTGATCTTCCAGTGTGACGACAGCCCTGTAAGCACCTTCAGTCTTTCATCTTCTATTTCACACCTTTTGTCTTTTACATTATTCCATATATGGAAGTTCCTACTACTTACGAAAAAAAAGGTACAAAATGGTTTGCTTACATTTTTTAAATTGGCAAACCAACATGGAATTTCTGCTCCTTTGCTATTTGAAGGGCTCACCGATGTTTGATCGTAAGGACGGCTGTGAGTATGTCTTCATATGGAGGACCTCCGAGGCTTGCCCGGTTAAGAGAGTACAAGGTACGATTTGAATTCCAAATGAGCGAGTGGGCGGGGTTGGTCAGGGGGAGTCTGCGCGAGTGGGAGGGATTGGTCAGGGGGAGTCTGCGCGAGTTGGAGGGATTGGTCTGAGCGAGTGGGCGGGGTTGTTCAGGGGAGTCTGAGCGAGTGGGCGGGGTTGGTCAGGGGAGTCTGAGCGAGTGGGCGGGGTTGGTCAGGGGGAGTCTGAGCGAGTGGGCGGGGTTGGTCAGTGGGAGTCTGAGTGGGTGGGGTTGGTCAGGGGGAGTCTGAGCGAGTGGGGCGGGGTTGTTCGGGGGAGTCTGAGCGAGTGGGCGGGGTTGGTCAGGGGGAGTCTGAGCGAGTGGGCGGGGGTTGGTCAGCGGGAGTCTGAGCGAGTGAGCGGGGTTATTCAGGGGAGTCTGAGCGAGTGGGCGGGCTTGGTCAGGGGTGTATGAATTCCTTCTAGATTGGTTTGGATTGGGATTAACAGTCTGTACCTGTGTTGCTGACATCTGTGTATGTGGGGGGAATAATTAAATAGATGGAATAACAAAGTGTTCCTCAATAATAAATTTAGAGGTCAAAATTTGGAAATCTAGAAATTAGGGGGGGGGGGACTTAAATAAATAAATAAAGATTTTTAGACAGAATTCCTTCATCACTTGTAAAAATCATCTTCTGGAATCTGTGTACTCTGTGTACTATGCTCCAACTTTTTACTACCATTTATTTGTAAATAAATGTTTCCTTTTTTTTTCTTCCATCAGGTGAAAACTGTAAGGTGAAAGACCCCCGGAATGGGTATGAGTTTGACCTGACTCCACTGTCGGGGCAGGATTATGAGGTGAAGAGCTCGCACTATGAATATCACTTTGCTGTATGCGGCCCTATTAAGACGTCGGTGTGTCCACATGGAACGGAAAACACGGTCTCCTCCTGCCAAGTAGAGGGCAGCAATCACAGGATTTCTGGTCCGTATGATTAATGTTTGTTTTTGTTTTTAAATCGACCTAATCATGCCCCTTTAAAGTGAACAGCGCTGTGATTTGTGCTTTTGTTTACGCATTACAGGACTGGCTAATCAAAACTTAACGTTTGACGACGGCATTATAATGATCAACTACACGCACGGGGAGACCTGCCACAGTATTTATCAGCGATCAACAGCCATTATGTTTTCCTGTGACCACAGCAAGAATCCGGTATGACTTCATCGAGCTGTGCGCTTTTATCAGTTAGATGTTGTCGGTTTTTATTTTCTGACTGTGTTTTCTCTGGATGATCACCGTAGGGGAAGCCAGTGTTTATCCGGGAGACAGAAGAATGCACCTACTTGTTTGAATGGCACACTGCTCTGGCCTGTCCTCCTTTTAAGACCACCGTCTGCTCCTACAAGTGAGAACGACTCGATTTGTACCTGTGCACACACACCAGTGCTCGCTTATTAGCTCATGCAGTTAGCAGTTAGCGCTCTCCCGTTCTCCTCTAGTAGTGAAAACTCATTAAGCTTTGTGAATACTCCTTCCAGGATATTTTACCCCAACACTTTGTTGCCTCTGCCGTGACACACAAACAGGAAAAAGTCTCTGAATCGCTTCTTTTTTTTTTTTTTTTCAGTGACGGCAGCGGACACTCGTACGATCTGTCCTCCTTGGCTCTGCACCGCAGTAACTGGGTGGTCGCTGAGAACAAAGACAAGCGCTACTACATCAACGTGTGCAAGTCTCTCGTACCTCAGAGCGGTGAGTCAAAGCTACGTATACACTTTCTGTCTTTATACGTGGTAACGAGCAGAAGTTAAGACTATCTAGAGTAACTTTTAACTGGAATCTGTCGCATCGGTCGTTAAAGACTTGCACGCCAGCATGTGATTTCTGTACGATCAGAACATCATGATCATTTTTGCTGGACGGTCCTGTTCGTAAGAACACTAGACAACGCTTCCGTTCAGGAAATACTTATCTGGAAGTCCTCCAAAATGTCTCGGCAGGGAATTTCTTTTAAAACCAGGAATAATTGAAGGTTCTGGTACTTTGTGCAATAGGAGGCTTCTAAAGGTTTATTGCTGTTTTGATGCGCTGTGTGTGTTGTGTGTGTGTGTGTGTGTGTGTGTGTGTGTCAGGTTCATGGGGCTGCCCGAGCAGTGCTGCAGCGTGTCAGAAGACCGGTGATGCGTATGTGAGTCTGGGAGAAGCTCGGTCTGAGCCACAGTGGGAGAGAGACACACTGGTGCTGAAGTACACAGACGGAACAACCTGCCCGGATGGACACCGCAAACGGTCCACCGCCATACGCTTTCAGTGCGATCACGACAAAGTGGTGAGGCGCGGAGACTCTGCGATGTATGCGAAGGACTGGCCGTGTTAAGAGATGAACCTGTTATTAGATAAATATTGAAGTGGAATTGTGTGTAATGTGCTTTTAACTTGTGGTGTGTGTGTGTGTGTGGCTGCAGGACTCAAATCCCACTCTGATCACTGCATTAGAGGACTGTTTGTACAACTTTGTCTGGTTTACCGCAGCAGCGTGTCCCCTTAACAGCACAGAACACGGAGACTGCAAGGTCAATAATCCACTCACAGGTGAGTCCTACGGCGAGATCACCTCCATCCTACAATCGCGGTATTCAGCTGGGTCGTAACCTGGCTACGTTCCCATCCATGAAAGCACACGTACACAATGTAAAGCAATAAAAGTAAGCCTCTAGCCTGTTCATTCGGGTTCTAAGTCGTCCACGTGCCTTCCCTCCACAGGGTATCTCTTTGACCTCAACTCACTCCGGAAGGAAGGTGGATATACGGTGTACCACAGCGTAGACGTGAGGAAGATGTATCGCCTGAATGTGTGTGGCCCTATAAAAAACGCAGGCTGCAGTGCAGAAGCAGGTGATGCCCCATAGTCAATTGCCTGTTTTAGCAACACTGTTGAATTGGTTTCACATTCGGCACCGATTCGGTCCTTGTCTGTCCCGTCCCGCAGGAGTGTGTATCAAAGACACGAAAACAGCTGTGAATGGAGGAATGTCCAGCTCCAAGCTGGTCTATAAGGACCAGGTGGTGGAGCTGACGTACGAGGGCGGAGACGTCTGCGAGGCCGATCCGTCGCTGAAACACAAGAGCATCATCAGCTTCATCTGCAAGTCTGAGGGAGGCGGCACCAGCAAGCCCGTCCTGGTCGACTCCGACAAGGACACGTGCACTCACTTTTTTTCCTGGCACACGCCGCTGGTCTGCGAACAAAAGGTACGACAGTAGTAATCCAAGCTGTGTTCGATATGAACCTATTTATTTCTTTCTTTCTTTATTTTACAGTATCGTATTGTGACGATCGTGTCCGTTTGATGTAATTACTGTTAACTGTAAAATCCCCATGCCGAACTCAAGACCTGCTCGTTTCTCCATAATACCAGGAACACAAAGGGCTGCCTACTGCTTCTGATCTGAAAATAAAATAAAACAAATGTATCAAATAAATCTAAAAATCCGCTTTGAGAAGTTCAAAACATACCTCATGTGCCACACCTTTACAGTAAAAACTATATCTAAAGAGACGCATGGGTTTGCCGGCCGTTTTTCGCCACCACTGTAGAAATGAAAGAGAAATTCCCACTGTTCTCCGCTTTCTCGTTTATAGTCGAGCCACAAAGCTCCCTGACCTCCCGATCTCTCTCTCTAAAGCTGTGGGATTTACGAGGACGATGGCAGCCACCCGGTTCCTTTGAACAAGGTGTTCTAGTAACAAAACATGGCTTTAGTTTAAAGTTTGAGCTGGTTAGAAAGAAGACCTAACGCCGGTTAAGATTCCGAAATCCCCCCAACCCCCCGGAGTCGCTCTTTAACCCCTTCGGACCCGAATGTAATTATCGTTCAGAGTAAAAATTAATATTTCATTGTATAAAACCCTATCTTTATTGCTAGCCATATGAAGTCATGTAAAGCTTGACTCTTATTGGTCGCCTGGTAATTCTTAACAACCGATCAGTGTAGTGTCTGGCTTCGTTCACCAGATCGTCTATACCCGCTGTCGAAGAGGTCACTCCGGGATGACGCACACGTTTTTAATATTAGGAGAAGACTCGCCAACATGTACCTTCTGCCAGAATCTATTATCCTTGAGGCAGTTTTATTAGACTGTACTGGTCTTAGCTTCGTGAGATAGATATATATATATATATATATAAATAATGTCAAACCGAATGCATTCTCAAAGTTTTTAGGAAAAATTGCTTTTAAAATGTAGAGTTCCTCAAATGTTTCTCGGCATGCCCATAGAATCTGGCTAACCAGCTTCCTATCTAACCAGCTCCTCCTTCCGTTGCGTATGACCCGCCGTCCGTTTCGCATGTAGGTACTGAGTACAGAATGCAGACCTCAGCACCTTCTGTGACCTTAGAGAGATGTTGTAAGTAACGTAGAAGTGCCGGTTGTACATTAGCCAGAATTCTCAAAGCGTGACGGATCATATATTTGAGTCATTTACAGTCGGCCACGCCGCTCGCTTTACATATGACAACTGGGGACAGTTCGGTTATTATCTGTAATCAGTAACGTCTCAAGACTGCTGCTGAAGTCACCTGTAAGCAGTCAGAGGTAACCGGAGCACCAGCAGGGCCTCGTAGTCACCTACAGCGGTCAGCTTTAGAATTATCGGCACCCTTGGGATAAAGTCAAATTGAATAAGAAATGTCATTTTTCTCTAAGAACATTAAATTAGTTAATAATAATTTAAAAAAAACTTTATTTATATGTGATGTTTATTATTATTTATTATATTAAGATTTTGGGGGGTTTTCTCCGGGTACTCCGGTGTCTTCCCCCAGTCCAAAAACATACATGGTAGGTTGATTGGCGTGTCTACAGTGTCTGTAGTGTTTGAACCCAGATTGTGCCCTGTGATGGACTGGCACTCTGTCCAGGGTGTACCCCGCCTTGTGCCCAATGCTCCCTGGGATAGACTCCAGGTTCCTCGTGACCCTGAAAAGGAATAAGCGGTAGAAGATGGATATTAAGGTTTAGATCACTCGGATGTTATGCGTGTCTAGTTCATTAATCAGTCAGCGCTAACATCGTGTTGTCTGTGTTTTAGGTGAGGTGCTCTGTTTGGAACAAAATCAGCCTGATAGACCTGAGTCCTCTGATCCACCTCAGCGGGTACTACACCGCCACGGACGAGGACACGGGCGAGAACAAGGACACGGACACGTCGCGTGTCTTCTACATTAACATCTGCCAGCCTCTCAACCCCATTCCAGGGGTCAAGTGTCCTCCTGGAGCGGCAGTGTGCTTGGACCCGCCTGATGGAGACCCCGTCGTGAGTTTCTGGTCATGTCACTCGGTTAACATGACGGTCTCGGGGCAAAAATGCTTGCTTTTGAAGTTTCCGGTGCATCCGAGTTTCTGTGAGCAGCTTGTGCGTGTAAATAATCATCTTTTTTTTCTTTGCCCGAACAGGACATCGGACATGCCACTTCCCCTCCGAAGTACAACTCTGCCACTGATGCGGTAATAAGCACTCTCTCTTTCTTTTTTTTCCCACCCTATAACAGTATTATTTTCTTCACCGGGTCCTCTCCTCTTTTGCGTCTTTTATGTTAAATTTTCTGACGTCACCAGGTGGAGATCGATTTTAGCGGTACGACACCGTGCGCAGCCGATCCCTCCGTCAACTACACCTCCAGAATCATCTTCACCTGTCAGAAAGGCACAGACCTGGTTAGTACCCGACGTCGATAAGACTTCGAATTGACGCTCACCTGGATAGCCCTCGAGCTTTCTTTTGTGAACACAGGGATCTCCGGAGATGATGCGTCAGCAGGACTGCACGTACGTGTTCGAGTGGCCGACGCCTCTGGTGTGTCCGGAGACGATCAGCACGCAGGGCTGCAAGCTCCGAGTCTCCCAGCTGCAGTACACCTTTGACCTCTCGCGTCTGACGGGAGATGTTCAGGTCTCTAGTCTGTGTTCACGTTCACGTGGACGTTTATTCTTATGGAAGATGCTTTTATTTTAAATTTACACCTGCTAGTCTTTGTACTAGCGTGATTCGCAGATTAGCAAAGCAGTCTAGCGGATCTAGCTATGTACGCTAGAGATTTGTTTTTCTTCTTTACGTCTTTATATATATATATATTTTTTTTTTTTAATAAGAGCTCATAAATAACAGGATTAGATGAAACCGTGGTTACAAGTTATTCTTCTATGTACGGTAAATCAGGAGCTAATTGCCGGTAGGAACTAAAGTTGTTTTGAGGAACTTTTTCCTTCTCATATTTTTAAGGGTATTAAATATGCACCAAATTAACTTCCTGATAATGTTTCTGTGCCATTTATTACTACAGTGGGTGTAATATAATGCAGTAATTAGTACTGTATAAATATGTGCCCTGCTAACTGTATTCCAGTGAGAAAGGAAAAGCTTATCGTGTGTGTGTTTTGAGGGATGCGTTTTATCCCGTTGTCCCTGAGCTCGTTGTGTTGTGTTGTGTTGTGTAGGTTCCTTCTTCCTCTGGGACGTATAAGCTGAATGTGTGTGGGTCCGTGACGGACAAGGCGTGCAAAAAGAGTCCGGTGTGTTTGGTCTCCGGGACTTCGGCGTCCTCGTTCGGCCTCAGCCAGACCATGAGTCTGAACTACAACCGAAAGGAGCAAGCCGTCATCATGCAGTACGGAGGCGGAGACCCCTGTCCTTCAGGTCAGCCTCGTCTTACACGACACTTTTCCCCAACGTGTGAGAGAGGATATCCGCGAACGTACGATACAATACGTAATATACACCCCCGGTCAAGAGTTTAGACACACTCATCCTTTATTTTTATTACTTTTTTTTTTTTTCACATTTTAGAAGATTAATAAAGTCATCAAAACTCTGGAGTAACACCAATGGAACTATGGGAATTATTTTCGTGATTAAAAAAAAAAAAATCCGAAATAATTTAGTATTTTAGCATCGTCAAAGTCGACGCCCTTTTTGTCTGGAATGTTCCAGAAATCTATTCTTGGCGTTTTTTCGAGCGATTTCTTGAGGAATTTCCCCGAGATGATTTTTAAACAGTATTAAAGGAGTTCATACCGACGCCGGACTCTTATCTCCTGATTTTCGGAATATTTTGCTCCGGGTCGTCCGCGTTTTTTGTTGTTGTAAATAAAATGTTAGTTTTCTAATGAAAGAAACGATTATATTTTTGTCCGCGACACCGATTTCACACGTTTAATCACACCTGCAGATCAAAAGCTTTTTAACATCATGAGAAACATTTCAGTCCCGTGTCCACAAACTTTTGACCGGCAGCGTGTATCCAGACTTGTCAAGAATGGTCAAGAATCTCAGCAGTACGTCGGACTATGATTTGAGCGTCTGTAACCCAGTGACTAAAGCTCCACCCCGTTACGGTCATGTTTGGGATTTCCTTTACCAAAAAAAAACAAAAAGTCTATTAACTAGATGAATAGAGATCTCACGTTCTCGTTGCAGTGACTGTAGACGGAGCTGTGTGCACGTTTCCCTACATCTTCAACAAGAAGTCTTATTCTGAGTGCACAGAAGACGGCAGGTCTGAGGGCAGGAAGTGGTGCTCCACCACAGCTGACTATGACAAAGACAAACAGTGGGGCTTCTGTTCTAATGGTAAGAGGTTCTGCTCTTACTTATTAGTGTTCTCATTTACAAAAATTTCCACTAACCTTCCCCTCCCCCTTCTGAGTATGTCCACCCTCGAGACCGATCACTACTGTTCATATCAGATATTCAAATGACCACTAAATAACTAGATGATAAAAACCGACAGCATGTTTTAGACCATGGGTTTCAAACGTACGGCCCGCGGGCCAAAACCGGCCCGCTAGACGGTTCAATCCGGCCCGCAGGACGAATTTTGGAAGTGAAAAAAAAAATATGCATAAAAGACACGAACTTTTCATTTTTAATAAAATGCTATTCCTAAATTATCCGCTAGGGGGTAGAAGACGCGGCACATCTCTGGGACTGAACAGCAGATGGCAGCAATGCGACGTCTGCTGTTTATCACGGAGTAGTCTACTCTATTTTCTACTCGTCCCCACACCCTCATTAGACAAAATGTCTGCCAAAGAGCAGAAAAGTGGATACAGAGTGTAGAGTTTTCCATGAAAAATGGACCGCTTCCTATTTATTCACAGAGATGAATGGGTAATAGTTAAAAAAAAAAAAGTGCAATTTAATGTTAGTCAACAGCTTCAGTACAAAAGAGTTTGGTTTGGTGGAATCCTATTGTTCATGCAATGCCATCAGTTTTAAAGTGAAATACTATATTTTTCAGTTCCAAATACCTGTGAAGTTTTCTTTTTGGCATTTGTACAAACACTGAGCAGTTGTAATGCACATATACAGTGGTGTGAAAAAGTGTTTGCCCCCTTCCTCATTTCCTGTTCCTTTGCATGTTTGTCACACTTAAGTGTTTCGGAACATCAAACCAATTTAAACAATAGTCAAGGACAACACAAGTAAACACAAAATGCAGTTTGTAAATGAAGGTGTTTATTATTAAAGGTGAAAAAAATCCAAACCATCATGGCCCTGTGTGAAAAAGTGATTGCCCCCTAAACCTAATAACTGGTTGGGCCACCCTTAGCAGCAACAACTGCAACCAAGCGTTTGCGATAACGTGCAATGAGGCTTTTACAGCGTCCTGGAGGAATTTTGGCCCACTCATCTTTGCAGAATTGTCCTAATTCAGTTACATTAGAGGGTTTTCGAGCATGAACGGCCTTTTTAAGGTCATACCACAACATCTCAATAGGATTCAGGTCAGGACTTTGGCTAGGCCACTCCAAAGTCTTCATTTTGTTTTTCTTCAGCCATTCGGTGGTGGACTTGCTGGTGTGTTTAGGATCATTGTCCTGCTGCAGAACCCAAGTTCGTTTCAGCTTGAGTACACGAACAGATGGTTGGACATTCTCCTTCAGGATCTCTTGGTAGACAGCAGAATTCATAGTTCCTTTTATCACGGCAAGTCTTCCAGGTCCTGAAGCAGCAAAAGCCCCACGACCATCACACTACCACCACCATATTTTACTGTTGGTATAATGTTCTTTTTATGATAATGCAGTGTTCCTTCTACGCGAATATACTTGGACACACACCTTCCAAAGAGTTCCACTTTTGTCTCATCGGTCCACAGAATGTTGTCCCAAAAGTCTTGGGGATCATCAAGATGTGTTGTGGAGAAATTGAGACGAGCTTTGATGTTCATTTTGCTCAGCGGTGGTTTTCTCCTTGGAACTCTGCCATGCAGGCCATTTTTGCCCAGTCTTTTCCTGATGGTGGAGGCATGAACGCTGACCTTAACTGAGGCAAGTGAGGCCTGCAGTTCTTTGGACGTTGTTGTGGGGTCTTTTGTGACCTCTTGGATGAGTCGTCGCTGCGCTCTTGGGGTAATTTTGGGCGGCCGGCCACTCCTGGGAAGGTTCACCACTGTTCCATGTCTTCGCCATTTGTGGATAATGGCTCTCACTGTGGTTCGCTGGATTCCCAAAGCTTTGGAAATGGCTTTATAACCCTTTCCAGACTGATAGATCTCAATTACTTTCTTTCTCAATTGTTCCTGAATTTCTTTGGGTCTCGGCGTGATGTGTAGCTTTTAAGGATCTTCTGGTGGACCTTACTGTGTCAAGCAGCTCCTATTTAAGTGATGCCTTGATTGTGAACAGGTGTGGAAATAATCAGGCCTGGGTGTGGCTAGAGAAATTGAACTCAGGTGTGGACAACCACAGTTATAGTATGTTTTAACAAGGGGGGCAATCACTTTTTCACACAGGGCCATGATGGTTTGGATTTTTTTTCACCTTTAATAATAAACACCTTCATTTACAAATTGCATTTTGTGTTTACTTGTGTTGTCCTTGACTATTGTTTAAATTGGTTTGATGTTCCGAAACACTTAAGTGTGACAAACATGCAAAGGAACAGGAAATGAGGAAGGGGGCAAACACTTTTTCACACCACTGTATGTGAATGATAATCAGGAGCAAACTGCACATGTTTGTCTTAAGAAATCTGAGGTTTTTCATGATGTATTTTATAAAAGGATATTTCATTAAATATAAATGTCTTTTCATGAAATCAAAGGTAAAAACATGGACGTCTTGTTATTTATAGGTTTATACTATGATTTTACTGGCCCGGCCCACTTGACATCTAATTAGGCTGCATGTGGCCCCTGAACTAAAATGAGTTTGACACCACTGTTTTAGACTAATATAAAGTACAGATATGTAAATATGGAGCTACAACATGCGAAAGAAAGTGTTTCATACAGTAATGAGCAGTTAAACAAAATATCACAAATCGGGGCGGAGTTACAGGTACAGCCAAACAGCTTTCGACCTGTAACGAGAGCGTAATAATAAAATCCATATTTTATTATTATTAAAATGAAGTTGGACCTTTTTGTTTGTTTGAACTAAGCGTTTGTGTTCATAGAGTACCGCAATAATCTTTTGTTTACTTTACAAAGAAATGAATAAATAAACGTTTCATCTTCCAGCGACCGCGAAGAGGCAGTCAACAATCTTGTTCACGTGTGACCGCTCGGCGGGTCACGGCAATCCCCAGGTGCTCAGCGAGACTCAGGCTTGTTCCACCACCTTCCAGTGGCGCACTAACGTCATCTGTCCCCCGAAAAAGATGGAGTGCAAACTGGTGAGCCAGCACCAAACCTACGACCTGCGCACCCTCTCGTCTCTCACCCAGCCGTGGAAGTTCAGCAGCGCCGACAAGAGCGACGCGTAAGAAAATGCTTTTGTACACCTGCGTGTAACGGCTTATAACGCGTTGTGTCGCGTGTGTCATGTCATTATATTAAAGAATACATTTCTTAATGTGTTTAAAATTTATCGGATAATAGAAAAAGTCACAGAAGCAGCTACACTTATTAGAGTTTATGAATATGCAAATTAGGAACACTGCCAACCCTGTATATAGCCCACCCCTTTGTACTTCAGTAAGACAGTTCTGCATTGCCTGCATTTGCATATTGAAGCATGATTGGCTCTCATACTTTATGATGTAATAACTCTTGCCTTTCCAATGTTCATTACTCTTCTCCTGTTTCTTGTAACAGTTTAATAATAATAATGTTTAATTTATATGGCACATGTCTCAAACTCAAGGACGCTTCCACAGACTGAAGACTTAAATAAATTTCCCTCGAATAAATTGAATCATTAATTATAATACTATAAAGGATCGCTTTAAAACGTAATGACAATTTCTACTAATGTAGCTTTAAGGACGGTGCGTATGTCTAACATCAACATTTCAGTTGTTGTCTTTGAATGTGAAGCGCCAGTGCAGGTTAAAAAATAAATAAATAAAAAACCGCCGCTCTTGTTTTTATTTGAAACGCGGATGCAGGCCTGCGTCTAAAGGCATTTCCCCGCGAGTTTGGGTCTATCAATAATAAAACTTGGTCACAAATGTTTAAGCTTGTTTTTTCGGACACATTGTTCTGCAGTTACTACATGAACCTGTGCCAGGAAGTCCACGGAGGTCTGACTGATTGTCCAGAGGGAGCCGCTGTGTGTCGCAGACGCTCCAGCGGAAAGACCGAGACCCTGGGACGAGTATTTACTCAGAGCATGGGTTTAACCGGTCAGTGGGCTTTACAGTACACTCTGACACAAACACGTTAGTTGTTGTTTTGTTTTTGTTTTTTTTTAGGGGGTAAAAAAACAAAACTGACCATATCTTCTCATTCTCCAGATGGAAAGATACAGGTGAATTACACCATGGGGGACGCCGTGTGTGGGAATTCACAGCCTTCCAAGACCGTCATTCAGCTGTCGTGCGGCAGCACCGTGGGTCGTCCGAAACTCCTGAAGTGAGTCCGGACATGTGGACACGAGAAAACATTACATTTCCGCTTCTTTATTTATTTATTTATTTATTTTCAAAACTAAAGGCGAATAAAATCCCCTGCGCAAAAATGCCAGTTAACTGAAGGGGAAAGGACGCGGGTTGTTAAATATGTGCATTTCCCTCTGATATCGTGTGAACTTTAACGTCATATCTAGATGAACTTTGACCTGTAAATTCATGAACCTCGTATAGTAGAAAACAAGCAGCCGGTATTGTGGGTTCTTGGGGGAAGTTTAAAAAAATAAAAAATAAATAAAAAATGAAGTAGTTGCTTATTAGTAAGTAGCGGATATGGCGAACCTTGCTGTTTGCTTACTGTTGCTTGATGCAAATCTCTAACACTGGAGTAAAAAAAAAAAAGTTTATTCCTCCTTGACCTTTGCCCTTAGACCTCCATTATAAGCAAGCTGTAGAAAAACTGGTTCCAGGATTGTTGTCCGTGGGAATCGGACACGCACCGCAGATGTCATGGATTGAGATCCTGGTTAAAAACCAGTGGTGTTGATTATGCGAGTGAACAGCCACGAGACGTCGTCTTTGGGTCGTACTGTTGATTTACTTAAGCTGACAGTTTACTTACGGTTAAAGGATGCTTCATTACCAAGTGTTGGAGATTAACATTTTTAAGCCAGGTAGTACAGTTTCGGCCTCCGTCCCGTCACCCGAGGGAAAAGTCAGTCGTGGCGTTTAAGCACGAGCCTCGTCGTCGTCGCTTCACTCTACGTTTCGGCGCGGAGACAATCGCCGATCCGTTCACTCGCTTTTAAACATTTTAAAACTGCTCTATTCTACTCCGTTTCGGTAATATGATGGTGTGGGAGCGTCACGGACACGCTGCCAGCCAGGTTAGGATGATGTCCTTTATCCTACGACACGTAGTTCTCCAACAACTTGATCCGAGTATGGTATTCACTGTGTGAGGAAATCACACAATGCTTTAGACATCTTCAGGCAGACTGACTGTTTTTCACACCGAGTTCATTATGCTTGCTCCTTAGACCGTACAGTCGTCGCAGGCAATACTCCCAAGACACTGCTTTAAAGTAGCTCGAATAAACACATTTCAGTGTGAAATATTTGTGAATTGTTCCGTGAGATGTCGTTACAGTATAACCCCATTTTTAATTCTTCATCATCTTTTCACCCACAGCAGAATCCAGCAGGTTTTCCCAGACCATCACACACTTCTTCTTTACAAACCGTTCTAGATTTGAGTGTTTGTGCTTGTAGACCTTATGTTCGTATGTGTGTGTGTGTGTATGTGTGTGTGTGTGTGTGTGTGTGTAGGGAGGATAAGGCAGCCTGTGAGTTCTGGTTGGAGTGGGAGACTCGAGCAGCCTGTGTAGTGAAGCAGCAAGGGGAGCAGGTGGAGATGGTGAACGGCACCATCAAAGTTCCAGAGTCGGGAGCCATGTTCAGCCTGGGAGGTCTCTACTACAGGTCCGAGTCTGACTTTTAACTGTTCTGCAACCAAAAACGATAATGAGTAATGAGAAATGGCCGTATCCAAAATATAATATACAGCTTATACATCCTTTTTTTTCTTTTTTCTTTTTTTTATAAAGATGTGTTTATATATAATTGTGGAAATCCTTTAAATGTGACGTCTCACGTTTCTTGTACATGAAAACGGGCATAGGGTAAAGTAACATACATAAGCTTCTCTGTGGCTCTACTAGATTGTTATAAGCTCCTCTTCCTCATGTTTCTTTGACTCCTAGCCTCTTCAATGCCACGGGAGACATCAGATCCAACGGTGACACCTACATCTACCACATCCAGCTATCAGGCATCACGGACAGCTCCTTATCCCAGTGCCTGGGCGCAAATATCTGCCAGGTGAAGGAGGGCGCCACCTACTGCCGGAAGATCGGCTCCTCCAACAAGGCCAAGTACTACATCAAAGGTGAGACACGGACGTTACAGCACGTGAGGATGTGGAGGGTTTTCCAGGCTGAAATATTTCATTTTGTTGTTGACTATATTTGCAGGGGACAGTCTGGACGTCCTGGTGCCTTCGGAGTCTGTGTGTGGTCGTGACAAGTCGAAGACTATGTCGTCGGCCATCTTGTTCCATTGCAAGCCAGATGCCGGCATGGGCATCCCCGAGTTCCTGCTGGAGACCGATGGCTGTCAGTACTTGTTCGTTTGGCACACCAACAAAGTCTGCGAACTTTTGTAAGTAATGTTGCAGTCTGAGATCCTTGCTTCAACATCAAAAATGTTTGCAGATGAGCCAGAGGACTTCTATCCTCCTGACTCCCCAGGGCTAAATGGAGACACGATAGAGAGCAGTGTAGGTCCTACGCCCTGTCTGTTTGAATCATTCGCCCCTGGCGTGACTGTGGAGGAAAACAAAACAAAACCGGAGGCAGCGCGGATGAGAGAAATGTTGGCTAATCGGCTCGAGCTTTTCACGAATAAAAGGCGAAGGCTCTTCCCTTCAATCCAGACTCTCGTTGTATAGTTTTGCACGCGTTGGCCCATGGAGTTTTAAGCGGTTTAATTAGCTCAAAAGGCAAGTAAAACTGTCATGGTTAAAATTATACACATACCTCATTTGAAGGGATGGAAATGTCCTCGGGACCGAGCAAGTCCGAACTCCACCTTTCTCCAAGTCTCATAGCTCTCTACAGAAAATATACTTGAACTCTTACACCACTAAAACAAACACCTGCGACCCATTTGAACGCCTCTCTCATCTACTACATCTGTAGGAAAGCACCACGTGCTGTCATGAATAATTAAGAGACCGCATCTTCTCATAGGATAAGAACACGCAGGCTCATGAATAATTGAGACACCGACACGTCATCGAAGTACTATAGTACATAGACCGAGGTTTTAAACCAGGAAGACGAAAAAAATAAAGCTCTAAATTAACCAGCTTTCTCCTACAATTCAAAATATCCGATGCTAAGATTGTCTTTTATGATGCGTGATACGAACGCCTCTGTTAAAATCTTCCAAACTGTAGTTCAGTGTTTCATGACGCTTTAAAATTTGTTTGTTTTTTTTTTTGATTGTTTAAATTTATTGGCATTTCCAGCAATTTCCAAGTGAAACTGGAGCCGGTCCTACATAAGCAAGTTCGGTTGTACTGAATATCGGGAAGGCTGCGAATCGACCGTAGGTAATCGCGGTCACCTTTCAGACACATGGACAAACGTTTCGTTTGTTTTTGCTCCGCAAGCGGAAATAGATCCTGAAAAAGCTCCGCTCGCTTTACACGGCGTCCTCTAAGTCGCAGTGATTGTGTACGTTCCCGTTCCGTTTTCGTCGTCATATCCGCTGACGATCTTGTTAACGCTGCTGTAGTAACCGTTTCAGTGGGATTGTTGCACAGGCGGAATGATGCACACGTTTATACTAAATATAAGCGCGCTCTGATTAGTGGACGGAACAAACTGTTTTATAGAACACCATTATGTCATTATCTCTTATGTAATTGGGGGGAGGGGAAGAAACTCGTGCTTAAAATAAAGGAGTGAATGTTTTTTTTCTTTATGTAAGAAATCAATAATAATCCATTTGAACATATCGCGGATTATTTTGCACTTCAAATGTACCGTAGCTTTAGTCTCCATATTCACCGTGTCTGTCCGTATGAATTATAAACTCATGAATATTCAAATTACTCTAATGATATTCAAAAACACTAATCTAGCCCTCGTTTAAAATGTGTGTAGTGTAATTAAGATTTCAAAGTCTTTTGATGTAAGTCCTAAGCTGTTTTTTTCTGTTGTGTGTTTTGTTTTGTTTTTTTGTTTTTTTAATCCACAGATTTAACGTTTGTTCCTCTTGTTTTATTTCTTTTTCTTTGAAGCACCATGAATCAGCAGGTTAAGGACAGCGATGATGATGATGGGTTATCAGGGCGGAGTCAGGCTGTGGGGGTGGTGCTTAGCCTGCTGCTGGTGGTGCTTACCATCTGTATGCTTGTTCTGCTGCTTCACAATCAAGAGAGGAGGTACACACACACACACACACACACACACACACACACACACTGCTTTTCATTTTGTATGAATTTCTCTTGCTGATTAAGTTCTGTGTGATTCTGTTTTAGGGGGCTTTTTTTTCAGAAACTCGCCAGCTGCTGCAAACGCAGAAATCAAGTGTCTTATAAATACTCCAAGGTAGTAATAATAGTATTTATTTATTTATTTATTTGTTTTGTTTGTTTGTTTTATCAGTGTATAATTTGAGTCAGAAAATCTCAAGGTGATACAGATGCAAGTCTTTATGAAAAATCATATTGATGAAGCCGTATACAGTCATTAATAAAGGGACTAGATTAGATGTAAACTACAGTGGCTTGCATAAGTATTGACGCCCTTGAATGTTTTCCACATTTTTAAATGGACTTGGTCGGGGAGTATACGTCATGAATCGAAATAAAATAACTCGTAATATCGAAGTGGGGGAAATCAGTGCAGTTATCAAAATGACTTGTTTAAGTATTTATAAGTTTTTGTTTTTTTTAAAGTGTTTTATTTATTTATTTATTTATTTATTTATTTATTTATAAAAATGTTGGTCAAATTAAAACCTCCTTTGTTGTGAAACCCCAAAATGATTTTGAGCACAGCCAGTTTTCAGCAGAAGTGTGCAATTAAATTGTGTGTCCTACACGGATTATGTATAACGTGCGTGTGTCCCAGGTGAACACGGACGAAGACGGCTGTGAGGACGAGATGGAGTGGCTGATGGAGGAGGTGGAGACTCCGGTGCAGACACCTCACGAGAACGGCCACATCACCACCAAACCGGTGAGCGCCGACGCGCTGCGCTCCTTCTCCCTAGACGAGCAGGACAGCGAAGAAGAAGTTCTGACCATCCCCGGAGTTCGAGTCCACTCGGGACGAGTCCCCGCTCCCTCTTCCTCCTCTCGTTTCCTGAAGAAGAACGAGAGCGACGAGGATCTGGTAGGGCTGCTGGACGACACGGGGAGAAAGAACCCGTCCAAACCGAGCTCCAGACATCCGAGGAAAGCGCAGGGAGACCCAGACGACAGCGACGAGGACCTCCTTAAAGTCTGAGGACTCCTCTCATGAACTTCTGAACATCCCTCTAAACTCGCTCTGGTCATTTGGTTGATTTTGTTTGTTTGTTTTCTAAAGGGAAATCTATTTATATCTGTTCAGTGCTCATCAACGGACAGTCGATGCCTTGGCGATGAAAATATTTCATCGTTCGGCGTTTTTTCTTTCTCCGGGTCGGGTCAGTTAAATAGATGAAAAATTGATTTGCACAGAGATGTTCTTGTACGTGAAGACACAAAAACAAAATGGATTACGATTGTTATTTAATTTCATGGGTCGATTTTTTTTTTTTTGATTTTACTTTTTGATTTCGGTTTTATTCATCTCATTATTACCATGGCAACCAGTAGCCGGTCGTGAACACGGAAAATCCTGTGTTTTTGAGGTTTGCGGTATTTTTGCACACGTAGCCATGGGGAATCGCATTAACATTTTCTCTAAGTTTTCCTTTTTCCTTTTCTCCACTGTGTGCTTTTTGCAGAACTTGACTCACAGGATTTAAAAAAAAATAAATAAAAAAATGAATGAATCTTCTTCATATTTATCGCTTCCTTTTAAAAACGAATCCATTTCCAGTAAAAGTGTCCTGCATTGCTTCAGCTTCCCTTTTTGCCATGAAAGCATGCTGTATAACCCGCACACTGAGCATACGCAGTATTTTAATGCCGGGAGATCTCATTTCCCTCCACGAACTTACAGAACATCATCGTCTCAGTCTTTTGGTTCAGCTTTTTTTTTCTGATTTCTCTTTTTCAGGTATTTCTGTTCATGTTAATAATTGTTCGATGAATAGTTTGCACAGTTATGTCAAAAAAAAAAAAAAACCATTCACACTTCTGATGCACTCTGATTATTTTTTCAGCACTGGATGAGGGTTAAAAGGTGATGATCGCAGTGGGATTTTGGCCTTAGACTCAAGACTGTGACGCCGTATGTGATGTTTTTGATTGATTTTATTTTATTTTATTTTTTTTAAATTATTATTCCGAAAACCTTTTTGTCTTTCTGTTTTTCTGCAATTGTAGTCTTGGCATATTACGGTTTGATCATAAACCAGCTTCCTGTCGATCTGTCCTGAAGTGGCCTGTTCTTGACGTGGGACGTTAATGTTTCATACCGTGTCTGAATGCGATGCACTCGAATGACTTCTCTGAAAGGTTCTGTGATTTGCAGAAAGACTACTATTGAGGAATGTTTTGAAGGCGTCACTAACTCCACGTTGTACACATAAACTCGGTACGTGTTTAATTCGGTTTATTTTAGTTTTTCCCTCTTTTTTTTTTTTTTTTTTTTTTTTTTTAAATCACATTTACAGAGCCTCCTAACTGATGGCCCTGTTTTTGCCAAAATTGCTTTAGAACTGTTTGCTCATCTGCTTTTTTTTTTTTTTTGGTTTGTTTGTTCTGTATTTAAAAATGTTCATACTGAGACATTGTTATTTCAATAAAAAAAAAGAACGGCTGTTAAAATATTTACTGTTTTGACTAACGTGGTGCTTTCACACCGGGTGGCCGGCTTAGGTCCGGATATTTACAGGTTCTGGTGCGGTTTTTTCTTTATTAGGGGTTCACAAATATTCCTTCATTATCACAAGTATGAAAAGTGGAAAGATGATGATGATTATTATTATTATTATTATTATTATTATTTCAAAGGTTTGTGTCCTTTATGAAAGTGATGTAAGTCCTCGTATGTCCACCACTCGTTCCTTTCGAGGAACAGTTACGCTGAATGGTGAAATAAGTGCACGTTTCCTCCAAGAAACTATGGCGGGGGGTGCAAACTTTTGCTCTTCACTCGCACCACATCATGAACACTGGGTTAGTGTATTGATTTTACGTAGAGGATGTAAAAATGACCGTTGTTCATTCTGTTGCACGTGTATTTTGTAGAGAATGTTTAAAAAAAACATCAAATTAAAAAAAAACATTGAAGGAATATTAATGATTTTTAGTGACTTTGAGGAAGGAGAAAATAGCAGTGTCACGTTCCAGAGGAACCGTCGAGAGACCCGTTGCACAACCCGGCTGTCTATTAAAGAGTAACGTGAGCTCTGTGTGCTAATTTCAATCTCAGCATGACCAGATCGAGGGTCATCCTGCCTTTTATGGACTCTGCACCTGGAAGAGTGTAAATACCCCGTTGCTGCTCGGACGCCGCACACTAAAGCCATCGAGCTGACGCCGCCATGGCCACGTTCGACGACATCCTGGAAGAAGCCGGTGAATTCGGCGGGTTCCAGAAGCGCATTTTCTCCCTGTTGTGTCTGGTCTCCGTGCCCTTCGCTGGAGTTTATGTGGGCGTCGTGTTTCTGGGCTTCACCCCTGAGCACTGGTGCCGTAACCCCGGGGTGAAGCAGGTACAGATGCACTGCGACTGGAGTCTAGAAAAGGCACTCGGGGTCATGGTGCCTTTTCAGAACACGTCCGCTGGGGCGCTGCGCAGTCAGTGTGAGAGATTTGACGTGGAGTGGAACATCACCGATCTCAGCTGCGATGACCTGGACGGCGAGATCGCGGAGGAAAAGCACGCTGCGCTCCCCACGAGAGTCTGCGAGGACGGCTGGGACTACGATTACGACGGAAGGACGTCTTTCGTCACTGAGGTACGATCGGAACTGGTTTCATTCCGTTACAGACCTAGGATGCATTCAGCGAGCAGGCAGGAATACGGCCGAGTGCAAAACTTTTAAGCACAGAATAACAAATTGATATTTAACAGTGATATTTAGTGGGTTTTTTTTTTTTTTAGGTTTCACAGGTGTTCCTTCATCACAAGATATTTAATAGTGACCAATAAAAGGTCAGTTTGCATCACCCTTACTGGGTTTCATAACACTGAGGCTGATATTATTGCCACCTCACAGCTGCAGGGTCCCCGGTTCGATCCTGTCCTCAGGTTGCTGAGGAGATTTCTCATGCTCTCCTCAGGTCCCTGTGGGTTTCTTCCAGGTTCTCCAGTCTCTTCTCACCTGCCAAAAACAGTCCAGTAGGTAAACAGTTCGGTTCATTACCCCAGTGAGTGTGTGCATGGTATGCTGCGATGATGGGTCCCGGACCTGACTTACATAACAGGATCAATATTCTCTAATAACATGTATGCCGCTTCCGTTTGCTCTATAACTGCTAATGTCTTTCATATCCTTTGATCAGCTTCTGGAATTTTTTTTTAACTTTTTATATCCTTATCCCTAACTCTGAATCAATTTTACATCATTTTTACCTCTATTATTATCCCATTCGTGTGGATTGGCACCCTGTCCAGGGTGTACCCCGCCTTGTGCCAGATGCTCTCTGGGATAGGCTCCAGGTTCCCCGCGACCCTGAAAAGCAGTAAGCGGTAGAAGATGGATGGATGGATGGATGGAGAAGATGGATGGGTTATTCCATTCAAAACCCATCAGGAGACCCAAACTTTTTGTTTGATTGATTTATTCAGTTCAGCTTTTTGGCTTTAGATCCCTACTGAACAAACCAGAGGCAAAAAATCTCAAGGGGGCGGGGTCTCAAATCCATGCAGATGAAACCTTGACTCAAAAGGGAAAATATTGTTTTCTAATTCTGGGTGACACCGGATAGTGAATCCTTAAAATCTACAATTGTAGAAGAGGAAAGACCAGCACAAGCAGATTGTGAATGAGTCCTGGAATGAGTCTTTCGGAATACAGCAGCAGTTCGTAGGTACAAATCTACAGTATCCGGGTGTACACAAGGGTGAGACAGGAAACTCTTCAGGGTATCCATGAGGGACACATCCACAAGAGCAGTAGAGCGGAAAGTATCTCATTGATTGGTTATTTGTTAGTTTTGTCTCTAACTATATTATCAGTCCTTTCCTGTGTCCTTGTGGAGCTGATCCGTTAAGATACACGCTATTGCCTCAAGGCCACCATCAGTAACCATCTCACCAGTGGAACTCTTTATATTGTAATACATCAATCCATGATGGAAACACACACACACACACAAAAGAATCATCACCACCAGGGTGTACCCCAGTGTCCTGGATGAAATTCCCCCATTGGCCTTTCTCTATCATGTCCCCCTAATAATCTCCATCCCTCATTTGGCTTTATCACTCATCTCCTCTCCACTAGTAGCTGGTGTGTAGTGGGCATTCTTGCGCACTTTGGCTGCCGTCGCATCATCCAGGTGGATGCTACACACTGGTTTCGGTTGCAGAACCCCCCCACCCCCATACAATGTAAAGCTCTTTATAAATGTAACTGCAACATCTTTATAAAATGATCACAAAACCATGAGGAACCAAGACAAACCCTGTGGGATCAAACCTGTCGGTGTCTGATAACAGAATGCTGCGTGTCTGATCATTATATTCCATGTTTCCTTGTGTTTCAGTTTAACGTGGTGTGCAAAGACGCTTGGTTATTAGACATGTGCCAGGCAGCGCTCTCCGTTGGCTTTTTAGTAGGCAGCATCGCCATCGGATACTTCGCTGACAGGTACGACGCACTTCTGTCACTCGTCCCTTGTCCAAAAAAAAAAAAATCCTTGGGTCTTCCTTTAAGATGCTTGTACAGGATTCTAAATGAGTATTTCTATCATATTTGGGATCTGTTCCTTATAAGATTCGTATCGGAATTGTCTTCTAGGACGACACATAAACGTTCTGTAGGACCACCTCTACGGGATTTATTGTAACGGGGTCCGTTTGGGTTCCGGTTCAGGTCTATCTGGGAATTTAGTCTGATACTTTTACTGTATATGGTGTTGGTGCGAGTGATGTTAATTAAAACTGTCCATTTTATGTCAACTGTAGTTTTGTTCTGCGCTGTTCGTCTAGGTTTGGTCGGAAATCGACGTTCCTGGTGTCCTGTGTCCTGAATACGGTTACAGGAATCCTAGTGGCGGTATCTCCTAATTACATCTCCATGCTGGTGTTCAGAGCGCTGTATGGGTTTGGGACTAAGGCCGGCTGGATGGTGGCATTTGTTCTGAGTAAGAAAGCAAGCTCTCGCGGTTTTTCATGTACATGTTGATGCAAGGGACTTTCTTTTAGAAATGACCCGGAAGACAGCATTATACGACTTTTATACACCGTGTGTCCACGTACTGTCCACTTTATTAGGAACACCTGCGCATTCACCCAGTTATCTAATGAACCGTTTATGTGGCAGTGGCACAGAGCGTAACGTCATGCAGATACAGGTCAAGAGCTTTGGTTAATGTCCACATCAAACATCAGAGTGACTTTAACCGTGGCGTGGTTGGTGTTGGTGCCAGATGGGTTGGTTTGAGTTTTTCAGAAACCGCTGATCTCCTGACACACAACAGTCTCTAGTGTTTACAGAGAATGGTGAACTGAAGCTCTTGCTCGGTGTCGGTATGATTTTTATGTATTGCGCTTCTTCTTCTACGTGATTGGTTGATGAAATAACTGCATGAATGCACAGGTGTTCCTCATAGAGTGGATGGTGAGTGTATATTCATCTTGGTTTGAAGGCCTTGGTTATATATAACTTCATGCTTCCTCTGTTCTGCTCTCAGTTACTGAGCTGGTGGGAGTAGAGTACCGAAGGCCAGTAGCTGTGCTGTTTCAGATGATCTTCAGCATCGGTATCCTCATCCTGCCCCTCATAGCCTACTTCATCACTAACTGGCGCTGGCTGCAGGTGGCCATCACAGCTCCATACCTCTGCTTCCTGGTTTACTATTGGTGAGGCCCGGGGTTCTGTAAAGTCATGCAGCTTTAACGATTTATTTATTTTTGTCGTCGAAATGATTTTATTGTATGGATTTTGCCTCCAGGTTTATTCCCGAGTCACCGAGGTGGCTTCTCTCCCAGAACAACTCCAGTAAAGCTGTGGAGATCACAAAGGAGATGGCCAAAGTGAACAAGAAGACGCTCTCGAAAAACATCGAGGTGCGTTTATATTGCTGCATTGAAGGGTTAATCATTCATTTGAAGCATATATTTGCAAATATTCAGTATGAAATGTTATCACATCACCAATACACGTTTAAGAATTTACAAATGCACCTTCTTTCCACAGACACTTAAAGACGATAGCCCAGAAACTGCTGTTGCCTCTTTCATGGACTTGATCCGGACCCCCAATATGAGAAAGCACACCTTCATCCTCAGCTACAACTGGTACGTCTGGCAACCACAGCACACGTGTGAAGTGCAGAGCACAGAGACGTGTGTTTGAGATGTGTGTTTGCCCGACAGGTTCACTAGTGCTGTGGTGTATCAGGGCCTGATCATGCGTCTGGGGATCCTGGGTGGAAATGTCTACATTGACTTCCTCATCTCTGGCTTAGTGGAATTCCCCGCCGCCATCCTCATCCTCTTCACGATTGACCGTATCGGCCGCCGGCTGCCGTTTGCGACGGCCAATATTCTCGCCGGAGCCGCCTGCCTTATAACGGCTTTCATTCCAGAGAGTAAGCTATGCACTGCGGTGTTTAGTAATATGTTTAATGGAAGTAAAAGCGTGTTGATGAATTAATACTAAAGGCTTTAAAGAAACAGTCTTGCCAAAAAAGAAAACAAAAGTCTCATTCATTTTTTTTTATTTCATACTCATCTGCACACATTAATAAATGACAATCATCCATAAATTTCCAAGCATCAGTCATGGCATTGATTTACATTAAGCCATGCCCACAAAACTCCATAAAAGGGAAATTTTACAGAGAACTGAAAACGACAAAATGGCAACTAAACGGTGAAAGAGCACCTTTCACCGTTAATACAAAAAAGTATTAATAAAATATTTTATGCACCATTTGGATGAACTCCCAACCACACTGATGGTCTTCCTTCCCTTTAAACATCTGTTTCCTACAGGTTTGTTCTGGTTTAAAACCGCCGTGGCTTGCGTCGGGAGACTGGGTATCACTATGGCTTTTGAAATGGTGGTGTTTGTAAACACTGAGTTGTACCCGACCTTCATCAGGTAAAGTAGCTCAGGTAAAGCAGCGGTTAAGACGTCGGACTACTGATCGAAAGACCCTGAGTTCAAATCCTAGCGCCACCAAGCTGTCACTGCTGGGACCTCGAGCAAGGCCCTTAACCCTCAAGTCGCTGAAATCTGAAGATCATATGAACTCTAGAACTCTAATACTAGCAAAAACCTGCTCATAGCCAAAATTATCCAGAGACTTTCAGCCTTTCTGTTGAGGCTCAAACACAATGCTTCATCAGACTGTATTAATGTACAGTGCTATGAAAAAACCTTGTTTGTGTATATCTCATTCTCAATAGTTTTAGCTCTTCAAACAAAGGTGACCTGAGAAAACACACAACACAATACAGTTATTTATTTTATTGAAGCAAAAAATGTTATCCAACACCGATCACCCATGTGAAAATCTAATTGCCCCCTGACACTTAAAATCTGGTTGTGCCACTTTTAGCAGCAATAACTGCAACCGAATGCTTCCAATAACTGGAGATCAGTCTTTCACTTACTTGTAGGACTAGGATTTATGCTTGTGCTTTGCATCATTGTCTTGCTGCAAAATCCAGCTGCGCTTGAGTTTCAGTTTATGGACTGAAGACTGGACATTCTCCTTTAGGATTTTCTGGTAGTGAGCAGAATTCAGGTTTCCTTGAAAGCATCCCCAGACCATCGCACTTCCTCCACCATGTATGATCATAGGTATGATGTTATTTTTATTATTTTTTGTGGAATTTTGTCCCCGGTCTTCCAAACAGTTTCATTTTTGACTCCTCAATAAAGAGAACATTCTCCCAAAAGATCTGAGCATCATCAATGTGTGTTTCGGGAAAATTCAGGTGAGCCTTAATGTTCTTCTGGGTTAGCAGTGGTTTTTGCCTCATTAGTCTTCCACGGATGCTATTTTTGCGCAGTGTCTTTCTGATAGTGGAGTCATGAACAGTGTAGGTCCTTTGATATGGTCCTTGGATCTTTTGTGACATCCTGGATGAGTCATTGCTGTGCTCTTGAAGGAATTTTGGAAGGTCAACCACTTCTGTGGAAAAAGTTCTATTTAAGTGTAGATTTGATTGAACACGGTTTGCAGTAATCAGGCCTGGTTATGTCTAATCCAGCTGAACCCCATTATAATGAGTCTTTATTAATCGCATATACATTACAGCAGAGTGAATTTCTTTTCCTTGCATATCCCAGCATGTCAGTAAGTTGGGGTCAGAGTGCAGGGTCAGAGTGCAGGGTCAGCCATGATACAGTGCCCCTGGAGCAGAGAGGGTTAAGGGCCTTGCTCAAGGGCCCAAAAGTGCGGGCTTGAACCCCCGACCTTCCAATCAGTAATCCAGCACTGCCCCGTTATTCATCAGTTTCATAGATTTGGAGAATTAGTAACAACTGGGGCAAATACATTTTCACACAGGCGCAGTTGGTATTGGATAACTTTTTTTTTGCATTAATAAATAACGTTATCATTTTTGAGAGATACAAAAAAACTAGAAGAATTCAGGATGCAGCCAAATACTTTTTCACAGCACTTTGCATAATCAGCTGATCATACATTTGAGTTAAAGTACATTTGTTACGGCTTATTTATTTATTTATTTATTTATTTTTAGCCCAGATAACTAGACGTCTGAGTAAACATAGCATGGGCCCGGGACCCCAATGGCATGGCTAAGGAATTTATACGTCCAATAAAGAATTTCACCTTCTCATATGATCAATTTGGCTCACAATACATTGTATTAATTTCTAACTAAAGAGTAATGACACGTATTCCAACAGGAATTTGGGATGTTCCGTGTGCTCAACTTTATGTGATATCGGAGGGATTGTAGCACCGTTCCTGCTTTACAGACTCGCAAACATCTGGCTGGAGCTGCCGCTTATCATTTTTGGTGTGTATGAAGCAAAACTGTACATTTTCTTTTCATTTATTTTGGGGGGAAAAATGTAGAAGCACTACAATTTGGTGTATGGTAGGATTTTAATGGGGGGGAGGTGGGGGACCGGTATCAGTTCAGAAGTATGAGCATCTCCCTTTTGGAATGTGATCGAAATATTCTCTGCTAACTTTCAGTGGCTTTCACAAGTATTCACAACCACTGAACTTTCCTCATTTTGTAATGTTAGAACCTGGAACTGAAATAGACTTCATTGGGTCATGACGCAACCGAGAGGCAGAGGGTAACTCTGAATACGATGCTAGCAGCACCATGCTTTAACGCGAGACAATGTTCTCAAGGTGGTGAGCAGAGTTGGGTTTCTGCCAAATACAGTGGTGTGAAAAAGTGTTTGCCCCCTTCCTCATTTCCTGTTCCTTTGCATGTATGTCACACTTAAGTGTTTCGGAACATCAAACCAATTTAAACAATAGTCAAGGACAACACAAGTAAACACAAAATGCAATTTGTAAATGAAGGTGTTTATTATTAAAGGTGAAAAAAAATCCAAACCATCATGGCCCTGTGTGAAAAAGTGATTGCCCCCCTTGTTAAAACATACTATAACTGTGGTTGTCCACACCTGAGTTCAATTTCTCTAGCCACACCCAGGCCTGATTATTGCCACACCTGTTCACAATCAAGGCATCACTTAAATAGGAGCTGCTTGACACAGTAAGGTCCACCAGAAGATCCTTAAAAGCTACACATCATGCCGAGACCCAAAGAAATTCAGGAACAATTGAGAAAGAAAGTAATTGAGATCTATCAGTCTGGAAAGGGTTATAAAGCCATTTCCAAAGCTTTGGGAATCCAGCGAACCACAGTGAGAGCCATTATCCACAAATGGCGAAGACATGGAACAGTGGTGAACCTTCCCAGGAGTGGCCGGCCGGCCAAAATTACCCCAAGAGCGCAGCGACGACTCATCCAAGAGGTCACAAAAGACCCCACAACAACGTCCAAAGAACTGCAGGCCTCACTTGTCTCAGTTAAGATAAGCGTTCATGCCTCCACCATCAGGAAAAGACTGGGCAAAAATGGCCTGCATGGCAGAGTTCCAAGGAGAAAACCACTGCTGAGCAAAAAGAACATCAAAGCTCGTCTCAATTTCTCCACAACACATCTTGATGATCCCCAAGACTTTTGGGACAACATTCTGTGGACCGATGAGACAAAAGTGGAACTCTTTGGAAGGTGTGTGTCCAAGTATATCTGGCGTAGAAGGAACACTGCATTTCATAAAAAGAACATTATACCAACAGTAAAATATGGTGGTGGTAGTGTGATGGTCTGGGGCTGTTTTGCTGCTTCAGGACCTGGAAGACTTGCCGTGATCAAAGAAACTATGAATTCTGCTGTCTACCAAGAGATCCTGAAGGAGAATGTCCGACCATCTGTTCGTGTACTCAAGCTGAAACGAACTTGGGTTCTGCAGCAGGACAATGATCCTAAACACACCAGCAAGTCCACCACCGAATGGCTGAAGAAAAACAAAATGAAGACTTTGGAGTGGCCTAGCCAAAGTCCTGACCTGAATCCTATTGCGATGTTGTGGTATGACCTTAAAAAGGCCGTTCATGCTCGAAAACCCTCTTATGTGACTGAATTAGAAGAATTCTGCAAAGATGAGTCGGCCAAAATTCCTCCAGGACGCTGTAAAAGCCTCATTGCACGTTATCTCAAACGCTTGGTTGCAGTTGTTGCTGCTAAGGGTGGCCCAACCAGTTATTAGGTTTAGGGGGCAATCACTTTTTCACACAGGGCCATGATGGTTTGGATTTTTTTTCACCTTTAATAATAAACACCTTCATTTACAAATTGCATGTTGTGTTTACTT
>CM022779.1:11881833-11896833 GCA_012411365.1 Ameiurus melas
TGGCATGTATATACTCTCTTTTTTTTCTCCTCCCTCATTGTTTTTGCTCATTTTTTCTGAAGGGTGCTAATACATTTGGAAAGTACCATATTGTTCTATAGTCTAAGCAGAAATGGCCAACAAACATGACATTTTTCAGAACCTTCGCATTCAAGGTCTAGAATTCATAACTAAACTAATGGTGGAGAAAATTTCCTCACGTTTCCAGCTTGAGTAAAGCGATGTCTCTTCCTGCTGGGTCCTTCACAATCTTTTCCACTTTTCGGACCTGCTTGGACGGCTCATTTGCTCTTTCTGTATGGATTCCCAAGTATACTTTATAGGCGGAGGGTCTGGGAGATCTGGAGAATAATTGTAGATAAGATGTTGTCCTAGACCAAGCTTTTGATTTCTTATAAGCGACATCACTGTTACTCACCGTTCAAGGCAGTGAGCTGCTGTCAGGACCCACTGAGCATCGATTAAAGTTCCCCCACAGAAGTGAATGTCGGTGCTACAAAACACAGCTGCAGTCAACGCAGTGCGGACACGGATGTAGTAGATCATTGCTGTAATGTGTTTAGAAATTCCTACCTGGTTCTGAGACTGATCTGCCAAGGCCAAGAGTAAGGTTTAGAGACGCATCCTCCGACGATCCGGCCAAAGCAGCGTCTTGGCTTTACCGTTGGCTGTCCGCATTTTGGTCTGTCTGTTTGGAAAAGGGTTTCTTGTATTTAAAACTTCTGCTATGCCAAGAACCCCATGACACCAGGAAGTCAGGAATAGGAAAGACAGTTCATACCACAGTCTGGAATGTGACAGTAGTCCCATTTCTTTGTAGGATCCGTAGTGTAACACCAAGGTCCGTTTGCATCATTATCAGGATTTCTGCAATTCTAACCATTTAAGAAATGATTTAGAAAGTATGGGAACACTTTACTTAAGGCTAGTGTTAAGCCCGTAATGGCACCTGATTTTAACATATATAAGCATTTCTACAAGTTTATTCTAAAAAGCATTAGCTGTGATAAAGCCCGTTTTTTTTTTTTTTATCAATCTTGTCAAGTTGCTTTAATACCTCAGTTGAATGATGTAGACTTTCGTCATCATAAGTTTGTGGTGTGACATTCTCCTGGCTGACTTACATTTGCATTTATTCACTTAGCAGATGCTTTTAACCAAAGCGAATTACAAATGAGAAAAACTGACTTCCGTTTTATGGTATTCATAAAAATAAAAATAAAATCTTAAGGGGAACTATGAAACACTGTTTTCTTCGAAGTCAGAGAAAATGTACATGACTCTGATATTACGGTGTCATGACATTGTCATAGGTATTTATACTGACGATACAGAGTCATGACACTATCGTGGGTATTCATACTGACATTATGGTGTCATAAGTATTCATACTGACATTATGGTGTCATGACATTGTCGTGGGTATTCTTACTGATATCACAGTGTCATGACATTGTCATAGGTATTCATACTGACGTTACAGAGTTATGACACTATCGTGGGTATTCATACTGACATTATGGTGTCATAAGTATTCATACTGACTTTACGGTGTCATGACATTGTCGTGGGTATTCATACTGATATTACGGTGTCATGACATTGCCATACGTATCCATACTGACTTTATGGTGTCAGGACACTGTCATGGGTATTCATACTGACATTACGTTGTCAGGACACTGTCATGGGTATTCATACTGACATTACGGTGTCATGACATTCCCGTGGGTATTCATACTGACCTTATGGTGTCATAGGTATTAGTACTGACTTTACGGTGTCATGACATTGTCGTGGGTATTCATACTGACGTTACGGTGTCATGACATTGTCGTGGTTATCCATACTGACTTTACGGTGTCATAGCATTGTCGTGGCTATTCATACTGACTTTGCGGTGTCATACTGACTTTACGGTGTCATAGCATTGTCGTGGGAATTCATACTGACTTTACGGTGTCATAGCATTGTCGTGGGAATTCATACTGACTTTACGGTGTCATAGCATTGTCGTGGCTATTCATACTGACTTTACGGTGTCATACTGACTTTACGGTGTCATAGCATTGTCGTGGCTATTCATACGGACATCAACATCGGTGTTAATATAAATGTTAGAATTGGAACTATGAAACTCACTTTACTTAGGGGTCCGAGACAATATACATGATTCTGAAATTACAGTGTCATGACAGTGACAGAAGTATTCATAAACATCTTATAAACCCTATAAGTGTTTCTTATTTCTGCTTTTAAGATTGATTTTATGAACAGCGTCAAGTCTAACAACAGTTTATATTTTCTCGGACCCTATTCATCACCATTTTGTGACAAACCTGTACGAAGAGCTACAAAGTGACTTGTTATAATGTGTTAACACAAGTCAACACTGTCTCTTGACTCAGGAGTTATATCAACTCGCCATGAACATTGACACATGCAGTCTTACTGCTCACACCTGTTTGAGTAATCCTCTATATGTAATTATGTAGCTTTATGCCAGATGTTATGATGGGTTATATAGCATTAAGAGGACTTCCCTTACTGTAGTATAATTATTAGGAATATATTGGTACAGGTACTGATATTGGGTACTAGTAAAAAGAAAGAAATATATTAATGCATTCTTAATAAGTACTGTGGTAGATATATAATCAATATATAACTACTAAGAAAATCATGGCACAGTGTCAAAAGTTTATGACCTACATTAGACTCCAGACCCTTGTCAGGGTGTATTGAAGGTTTAAAGGTGGTAACGTGGGGGGTTGTAGCACCCCACTCTTGGCAGGTCACTCCGACTGTGGTCTTCGATATCGATCCTCGATAATCTGCTCCATTGCCGATCTTACAATCTGTTGGGGGTTTTTTTTAAAGCACAAGCAGTAATAGAAATCAAAGCCCTGCTGAAAGGAAAACTCCACCAAGGCAATAACGCAGTGGATAATGATGCATCAATCGAGGGCAAAAGTTTGTACACCCTTGGGCAAAAATAAAGAGGATAAATTTATTTTACGGCAGTAATGAAAGATCAAAACTATTTATTCAAAAGTTTGCACTTTGCTTTATGAATGCGATTTGAATATCATCTGTTAACTTGTATCCGACTCGTTATCTAGCGCTTCCCTATCACATCCCAGCTACCCACCAGGGAGGGTGAAAGCTACAGTAGCACATACATGCCACGCGAAGCCGTAACTTGTTTTTGAAACAGCCGCTGTAACACACACCTAGGGAAGCGCTATCTGCCCTTTTCCACATACCATACATGAGCTCACAGATGCCAGTGATTGGCTAGTGTTGCTGTGATTGACATGGGAGAGAGAGTAATGCCATCCCTCCCACAAAGAGTGCACGGCCAATTACACGCTCGTGAACTCTTGATCTCTGTGGCATCATTAGGATTCAAAGTCTTGGAATTTTTGCTTGTTGCTAAATTGCAAAATAGAGGCACATTTTCATTTTTTACATCCAAGTACCATGGGGGATGTAAAGTTTTGCACTCAGCTGTATAGTTTCAGATATATTTGGTTTCATGAAGACAGACCTGTGATTTGTGAAGGATTCTGAGCTTGTGCTGGGGTGGGGGCCGGGAGGTCACGAGCACTTTGATTGGTCGGAGTGCTCTGAGAGGGGAGAGTGCTACCACAGCGCTCTATCTTACAGTACTCCCAGCGCACAGAGGGGTCAGTGGTGAAGCACCAGGGTGCCCTGTCACCATCAGGGTTCCTGCACAGGTTTCTTCTCAAATCTCTGCATGATGAAAGAGAAATATGAGACATTTTGAGTGCTTTATGGTTTGTCCTTCTTGGAGAACCCTTAAGAGTTCTATGTAGAATCTTTAACAATGAGGAAAAACTCTTTGGATTTTTACTGCATTCTTTCGCCTTACGCGTTAGGGAATGTCTGTGGTGTCTTTTCATGTTTATGAGGTTCCATAGAAGTCCAGAACTGGCACTTCTTCCCACTGATGGTCTCTGACATGACTCCACGGTACAAGCTGCCGTCTCCTGTGTAACAGTCCTCAGCAGGAGCGATAACTGGCTCTTCTGCAAACACAAATGCATTATATAAATAATATTTAAATAGTAACCCACACTCGGAGAGAGAGAGAGAGAGAGATGTATGATGACGTATGCAAAGCCGACCTGGGCGTGGCTCGGTACCACAGCTTGGTATATTGCAGTACTCCCAGCGGGTTTCCGGGTCGGTGGTGTAACACCAGGGACTCCTTTCATTGTCAGGGTTTCTACAGTAGTTGTTATCCAGACCTCTGCAACAGACACAAATAAACGTTTCCATTTACAGTACAATGCTATTCCACAACTGTGGTGCCATTTAGCTCTTGTAACTTAATCTGAATGATTCAATAAAAAGCATCTAGGAACTATCAATAATTAGTAAGCCTTTCCATCCCCCTTTATCCATTTTAGTAAGTTTGCAAATTGTTCTCTGTTCTAGTTGTTAGCACATTAGAGGTTTAATTCTTTTTCAAGACATTCCAAATTGTTCTATTGGATATGCCCAATGCTTGTGCAATGGTTCTGATCAATGATTGGAAGATCTCTCAAAGGGGCTCAACTTCACTTCATAACCAACTACCAGTTCCTTAAAAAAAAATCTCTGGAGGTCCTAAAGGGGTTGTAGATAGACGCATTAAATATTTACCCAAGAGTTACCAAGAACCAAACACCAGAACACTGCTAGATGAAACCACTTGCATTTTAACGGCACGTTTCATTGACGACACGTTATTCATAGGCAATTACACGTTGTTCCTCACTTGCACGGGTAGTTCTCAGGTGTTCTGGAATGCTTCTGAGGAATCTGAGATGACCAGGCTTGGCAAGTTTTCCCTGAGATGGTCACAGCAATGTTGCCTCTGTACGAGTTCCCGTCTCCTGTAGCACAGGTCAGCTCTGGTGCGATGGTTGGAGGCGGGGATACTGTGGGGTTACCAAAAAAACATCTTTCAGTCTTTTCTTATGGGGTTGTTAGATCTTTAACGGGAGTGTTAGTTATCCGAGAGGAAAAAACAAAGGAGATTACAGCAGCGAGGGATGGGGCAGTAGTCCCAGCGTTTGGATGGATTTGTGGTGAAACACCAAGGTCTTGGTTCTCCGTCTGGATTTCTGCAGTAGTTCTCCTCCAAGTACTTGTCAGGAAGACTACACACACACACACACACACACACACAGCCATTTATTCCATTTATTGAATGGGTATGAATGTAATAATTATATAATACAAGGGTTCCCAACCTAAACCTAAATTATTTGCCCCACATGCCCCTGGAGGCTAACGTTGAATCTCACATAGTCTAAGTGAATCTCTTGCTTGTTGAAAAAGTTTGTTTTAATCATTTAAAGATTTTTATTATTATTATTATTATTTATAATTTTTTTTGCTGTTTTAATCTCCACAACTTTGCCTTGTTTGGGTTTTATGGCCAGGTTTTCATCTTTTGCAGTTTTGCTTACAAATGTCTTCTTTTTTTAAGCAATCTGCTTTAAACATATCACACACTTGGGAAATGGTCTGAGCTTCTTACTGTCCAGATGTTAAATATTCTTCGCTGTATTTGGGCAAACTTGTGCTCGCGTGGTCCTCCTGCATCGTGATTTTCGTTTACTGACAACGTGAGTGTCCGTTTGAAGTGATTTTAAGGAGACACCTTTAAGCACAAAGAATGCTTTCGCTTGCTAACACTAATTTACATTTAAGTACAGTATAAAACGCTAAGAACTGTTAAGTCATGACCTGACCTGTCACGTCCACCATGGACAGTCCCCACAGACCACCAGAGGGCACCCTCACTCATTTTAAAAAAAGTCAAATAAAAATGTCTGCTTTATTTCCTTGCTTGATTATGCACACCTGTTTTGTGTTTCCCGCTTAAGCACCTTATTAAATTTTTTAGTTTTGAATCTGTGTGTGTGTGTGTGTGTGGCTGTGTGTGTGTGTGTGTGTTTCTAATTACACTGTGCTTTTGTTTTCATGCTCATCTTGGCTTGCCTTATCATGCTTTGCCATAGTCCTGGTCTCTTGTTTTAGTTGTTCTAAGTTTTAGGGTTCTTGTCTAGATTTTGTTCATTTTTCCTCTAAGTCGTATTTTTATTAAAGAAGTCTGCAGTCGCATCCCGCTCCCCTTTATTTCCTGATGATGACCCATGAGTCATTCAGTCAACTTCTATCACTTTTTACCCTTGAGGATGCAGTAAAATGCTACAGAAATACGGGTTTTAATTCATTGAATTAAAATCTATCATTGACGTTTGCATCCCAGTCCCACGAACCACCTTGCAGTGCCACCATGAACCCAAAGGGGTTAGGAAACCCTGATGTACGTAATGTACAGACAGTATGAAATTCTTACACTGAGGGAATGTATCCATGGTTATTGGGTTTCTGGGAGTCCCAGCGTTGACAGGTGAATCCTAACTCGGTTTTGGAGATCTTCCCTCTGTAGTTTTCTCCACTACAGTACATGCATTCCTCTGTAGACATACGACAGCACGTAGTATGAGCTCTCAAAATCATCGAACTTTTCCAACCCAGTCTCCCAAAAAACCCCATTCACATTCAGTTTATCATTCTACGTTAAATCAATGTTAAAGCAACGTTCTAGCACAAGCGTACACTGAGATATCAATGTATCAAACATTCACTCAAATGCTCTGTATGTCATGGTCGTCATGGTCGTTTGGGTATTTTTTTAAAACGTGTCAAGTCACTGTATTTTCAGTAGCCGAAAGATTGTACAAGCCTCATAGGTGTCGTGAAAAGCACAAATTTATGCATGAAGTAGGCTCGATGTGTTCAAAGTATTTTTTTTGAAAGCGGTAAAATTATTTATTACGTATCAGTTTTTATTCAAATAGCACAGTGCCAGCAGTGGGCGTAGTTAAATGTCGTTGGCGCGGAACGTCTCATACAGAGCGTTCGAGGGAACGTTTGATACGATGATATGCAACGAACAGTATGCTTGTGCAGAGAATGTTGATATTCAACGTTTATCAAAAAAAAGATCATGAATAAACGATAAAACATAAGACTGTAAACAATGTCTAAAAGGGACAAATAACTTCTGAATAGAGTGAAGACAAATGGTGAGATGAGAACAATCCTAATGGCAGATTAGGACAATTCACCATCGAGCCAGCAGAGGGCACTCTTCCCTGAAACTTTTAACTACTTCTTGGGTTCCAATTTCCTGTTCTCAGCATATATAAAGCACAGTCTAACTGTGAACGCTTACTGTGTACCAGTTCAGTCATGGATGTTCTATACGGTTGATTTATCTTGCTTGCTCTACTGTATATGACTCCGTCTAGTCCAGTCTCGCTGGACACAGATTTGTTTGCATATCCGATCACCTGCCTGTCTGACTTCTGACCTGTTTTGGATCTGATTATTCGGTCTATGACTCCGACACCGTCTTTAGGCTGTGAATTGTTTTTGTTGTTGGGATTGTGTCTGTAAGCCTCTTGCGAATGGATCTGATCGCATTGTCTGAATCATCTGCATTACAGGAGAAATTTCAGTTATACCACTGCAGCTGGGGATGTCACAGGACTCCCATCTCTTATTCAGGTCCAAGGTGTAGCACCAGGGGCCATCGCTGTCTCCGTCGGGGTTTCGACAGTAATTGGACTCCAGGTCAGCTTTTGGATGCGTCTTCGGCGTGATGCTACGACAACAGTGCAGTTATCTTTCCAAACTCTTAGTCATAATCTTGTATGAACGTTATGACTTTAGCAACACATACTTTGGCTTCTGAGGATATGTACTGTCCCAGCGCTGGCACAATCTTCCTGATTTTGTCCTGCTTTTAGTCCCTCTGTAGTCGATCCCGGTTCCAGTCAGACATTCAAGTAAATAATCTGGATGGAAGAAAAAAGGAAACGCTTTTTTTTCTTTTCTTTTCTTTTTTTTTTCAGGTGGCTTGTGTGAAGTCTAGAACTTTGAAGAAAAACACGACTCCAAAATAAATCTCTCAACAATATATAGCAGATTCGATCTATGTTTAGTCAACCCTACAGTGTATCCTAGCAACGGTGTAAATTACTTCAGTACTAAATCAATTTCTGTACATTTAAACATCATTTATTAAATATGGAATGAATTTGGAAATTGCATATTTAAGAGACAAGGAGAGCTGATGTTTAAGCTAATCTGAAAGTAAAACATGTAAATGGTTTAATACAATGACAAAAAATAAATAAATAAAAACAACTTGCAAGTAGCTATTACGATTACAAAAATAAACCACATTCGCTTTGTTTTTCCCCCTAGTTTAATGACCCCATCTAACCAACCATCTCTCTACACACTTACCTTTCTTCTCAAACAGAGCTGTATTCATTCTCCGAAGCACTGACGCTATCTTAGAGTTGGCCGGTATTGTTATGCAGTCCTGATCTTTTTCGATGAATACAAAGGACCTGAACACGAGAAATGCGCAGAGATTTAATCGTCAGCTACACCCGGTGTAGACTGTGAACCTGAACGAGGAGGAGTGGGTTACCTGCATGTGAACAGTGTTTCCGCGTTGCATTTTAGTGCACACTGTTCGGCTGAGGTTGCAGGGTACTGACTTTTTTGCAACGTGAGAATCCAAGCGCCGTCGGTTTTAACGTACGCGTCTAAAGCATCTGGAACAAAAAGACATGACGAGTTCACGTGACGGCGAGGACGCTAGTAATGATTTATTTATCAAGTCTTAATAGAGTGACCATCTGAATACTTCATCGAATGACCTTAACTGACTAGAAACGGCGGTATACGGTATGTAAGTGCAAAAGTTAGCATACCCTAGCGTTAAGCGTGTTAGTTGTTTCATGGTTTAAGTTTGAAGGCTTCTGTATGACCACATCTTTACTGTTTCTTTGCAAAGACATGTTAAAAATGTTTACGTTAAAAAAAAGAAGAACAAAAAAAACATGAAAGTTCTGTGGTCAAACGAGAACGGACAGACAAGAGCTAACTGGAAGGCCAACAGAAATGCCTCCTAAATCTCACTTCATGTCAAAGCTTGAGACGGATGAGTACAAGAACCGACAAAAACACATCATGTTCCACTCCGGTCAGTCCAGAACAGGAATTTGGGGCTACACTGGGCACAGACAGTTGAAGCTTGGAATAAAACAAGGCGACGTTATCGGCTGATTAGATAGCTGCATGAATTCAAGTCCGAGTGGATATCGAGTGTAGACTTAGATACCCACTGGTTCGTTTATTTCCTACCCATACCTATCTACTACAGCAGCTAAACATTAGGAAGCTTTTTTTTATACACTGACTCATCACTTTGGATAGGCGTAGGTTCTAGATCGGTGTCTGATGTTCCAGAGAATTGATCTGATTGCTTTAGGCTACCAACTCGGCTATAAATCAACACGACGTTCAATCGTAAAATGTATCCACTGTGTAACAACACACCGTGAGCACGATAAAGCTCTACACGAGCGCACTCATGGCATGGATTAACGTAATTCAGAGCGCTTTATGGACGTATGGAAGGATAACGACGTAGATTATACAGTATCACGTTCAGCTTTCCGCTATATGAGCCACGATCTCACTCAAGTGCTGATCGTGCTCTGATTAGAACATAACCATACCTGTGATCTGGGTCTGAACTTTAAGGACACCTGTTGAGGAAAGAAGTTATTAGTTGTACTAATATACACTGTTCAGCGAGCACAAATACATACGCATAAAAATTCAACTTTTTCTGAAATCGCTAGAAAATGTAATGCAGTAGTCGCTACACGTTACCAACAGTGCATAGCTCAACCTGAGAAATATTATTATTATTATTATTATTATTATTACTCTTAATCCACAGTCTCACCTGCGTAAATGGAAAGACAGAAAAGTAGAGTTGCTTTGCGGACGTCCATGCTGTAACCCTAACACGCACTGATTTCAGAGCAGGTTTTGTCTCATAGGCCATGTCAATAAGACAAACAATCATCGGTCAATCATTTTCTTGACAAGGACATAGAACAGAGTTCATGTTGTGTTTACATTTACATGTTGGACCTATATTTACTGTTTGGGATCACATTTGATCATTCAGTTGTGTGTGTGTGTGTGTGTGTGTGTGTGTGTGTGTGTGTGTGTGTGTATATATATATATATATATATATATATATATAATATATGTGTATGTATGTATGTATGTATGTATATATTCTTGTGTGTGAATATCTGTTGAGAGGTTTTTTTTCCCCCTGTGTGATCATTTTGCATTGCTTTGCTGTTGATATTTTATTTTTTAAAAAGTGGACGACCGATCTCATCCGTCAACGCCGTCTCATCCGTGTTTATCCGAGATTTAGAGAGTCGTTATACACGTCAACATTTTAACTTATAAACTTTTACTAAACAAGCAAAGTGTTTAGCACAAAATCCAGACATTCAAGTTAGGCAATAATAATAATAATAATAATAATAATAATAGAAGAATAATAATAAACGATCATTTAATCCCCATACATTTTAAAGCTACACTTTCAGCTCGGAGTCTCAAATCAATAAGTTAATAACTAACCTTTATCCAAACTTAATTTGCCAAACATCCAAGTTTTCGCAAGTCTGAACACAATGTGCAAACAGAGCTAGAGACAGAAACAAATTCCACCACGACTGAGTGAAATGTCCTTACTTCTCCCTAGTCTGTTTGTATACAGGAGGTTTGTAAAGTTAAAATACTAACCGTTTTCTGTTTTAGGGAAACGATTGTGCCGGGTTGTGCTGAGATTATCTATCCTATTCATATGATATATTTATACTTATACCACAGAGCTGTTTATTGATTTCTCCATTCTGATTGGTCAGAAGGTGTTGAAGGTGTCTTTTTACATTAAATATAAATATAAAGGTATAGTTATACCACAGAGCTGTTAATTTATTTCTCCATTCTGATTGGTCAGAAGGTGTTGAATAATTTTCCATGAAAGCAGCTTGGACAGTAGTGCAGCTCCATGCAATGTGCTTATTCTAATATGTCACTGTTTCTATAAACAAGGAGAAAATAAATGAATCCTGTAAGAAAGTCGTATTTTGAAGACGTGAAGAATTAACGTGAAATCACGTGAGAAAACCGTAATGAGAGGAATTGTTATGTGGGTGATTTGCCCTACATGTAAAACATTGAAAATAAATAAATAAACATTAATAAAGAAATAATGCATGCAAATATGTGAGAAATGAAATTGTGAAAAAATTTGAAGTCACCTCACATAAGTAATAAAGCCACGTGCGCTACGTGTGGGGGAAAAATTACAAAATAAGTTGTGTGTGAAACGTGAAAATAATGTAATTGTGACAAATATTATTATGTGAAAAACAAATCTTGTGTAATTAAACAGAACAAACAACAATCATGGTGTGTGTGTGTGTGGGTGTGTGTGTGGGAAAAATGTAAGAAATATAAAACCATATGTGTGCAACGCACGTTTCTTTTGTGTAAGAGGTGTTCTGAGATACTTCGATACTTATTAGTGTCTCTGTTTGAAAGACGATCCTCAGACAGAAGAACAGGCTAGTTAAGTAAAGCCGAGTAGTGAAGCGGTGTTTATAACTCCTCAGCGTCCTCTACATGTGGTGTTTACAGTTACTATAACTACTGAACACCAGCTGACCCAGTCAAGACTACTGACTTCATACGGAGACACCGATTCTCTAATTCACCCTTCATTAAAGAAACTGCAGAGAGGGTAGGTGTGTGTGTGTGTGTGTTTCCGATGTTTTATAATCATTGTGTAGTTGTGTGTAATGAAAAGTAATATGGAGTAAAGACGAATGAGTTTGTACACTTTAAACTTTCATCCATCCTGTATGACTGTGTGACTGTATTCCTGCTGATTTGCTCAAGGTATCAAGGCGCAAGGCTCAAGGCTTTGCTCTACGTGTATGGTGTAAGGTTGTGCTTTTGGTGTCTGTACACAACACCCTACACATGACATATAACACACAACACATGACATATAACACACAACACATGACATATAACACACTACACATGACATATAACACACTACACATGACATATAACACACTACACATGACATATAACACACTACACATGACATATAACACACTACACATGACATATAACACACTACACATGACTTATAACACACAACACATGACTTATAACACACAACACATGACTTATAACACACTACACACTACACATGACATATAACACACTACACACTACACATGACATATAACACTACACATGACATATAACACACTACACATGACATATAACACACTACACATGACATATAACACACTACACATGACATATAACACACTACACATGACTTATAACACACAACACATGACTTATAACACACAACACATGACTTATAACACACTACACACTACACATGACATATAACACACTACACACTACACATGACATATAACACTACACATGACATATAACACACTACACATGACATATAACACACTACACACTACACATGACATATAACACACTACACACTACACATGACATATAACACTACACATGACATATAACACACTACACATGACATATAACACACTACACATGACATATAACACACTACACACTACACATGACATATAACACTACACATGACATATAACACACTACACATGACATAACACAAAACACATGACATATAACACACTACACACTACACGTGACATATAACACACTACACATGACATATAACACACTACACACTGCACATGACATAACACACTACACATGACATATAACACACAACACATGACATATAACACACTACACACTACACATGACATATAACACACTACACACTGCACATGACATAACACACTACACATGACATATAACACACAACACATGACATATAACACACTACACACTACACATGACATATAACACACTACACACTACACATGACATATAACACACTACACACTACACATGACATAACACACTACACATGACATATAACACACTACACATGACATATAACACACTACACATGACATATAACACACTACACACTAAACATGACATATAACACACTACACATGACATATAACACACTACACACTACACATGACATATAACACACTACACACTACACATGACATAACACACTACACATGACACATAACACACTACACACAACACATGACATATAACACACTACACATGACATATAACACACTACACATGACATAACACACTACACACTACACGTGACATATAACACACTACACATGACATATAACACACTACACATGACATATAACACACTACACACTAAACATGACATATAACACACTACACATGACATATAACACACTACACACTACACATAACACACTACACACTACACATGACATATAACACACTACACACTACACATGACATATAACACACTACACATGACGTATAACACACTACATGCTACACATGATAATGTGCTCAGAGCTTCATCTCTGTTTATTAGTTAATAAAGAAGTGACACCACAACGCTCTTCATTTATATATGTAGGGGTGTGTGTGTGTGTGAGAGAGAGAGAGAGAGAGAGAGAAAGAGAGAGAGAGAGCTTATTTCCTTTTCATTGATAGCTTTCAGAAACATCATCCTAAAGCTTCTTTGTTTAAGCTTCTATTTCCTTATCCTACACATCATGCTTTGTTTGTTTGTTTGTTTGTTTGTTTATTTGTTTGTCTTTGGTTTGACTTTCTTTAATTAAACATCAGGCTCTTCCTTCCTTTCTTTTGAACACTTTATTTTATTATTTCCTTTTAATTGAACTCATGCTTTCTTTCTTTTTATTTCTTCTTATTAAGCATCTGTTTTTACTCTTTCTTTCTTTCTTTCTTTCTTTCTTTGATTCTTTGGTTTTATATCCTTTTATTGACCATTGTGCTTTTCTTCTTTGTTTTTTCTATATTTCTTTTGATTTACATTTACTGAACACTCTCTCTCTTTCTTTCTCTCTTTCTTTCTTTTTACTTCCTTTTATTACCTGCTTTCATTCATTCATTCTTTCGTTTGAACACGTTTTCTTTTCTTTCCTTTTATTAAAGTCTCTTTCTTTCTTTCTTTCTTTCTTTCTTTCTTTCTTTCTTTTGTACACTTCTTTTTTTCTTTTTAATTATTTGTTTATTAAGCATAATTTTTTCTTTCTTTTATTTCCTTGTATTAAATCTCTCTTTCTCTCTCTCTCTCTCTCTCTCTCTCTCTCTCTCTCTCTCTCTCTCTCTCTCTCTCTCTGTCTCTCTCACTTCTCTCTCTCTCTCTCTCTCTCTCTCTCTCTGTCTCACTTCTCTCTCTCTCTCTCTCTCTCTGTCTCTCTCACTTCTCTCTCTCTCTCTGTCTCACTCTCTCTCTCTCTCTCTCTCTTTCCCTCTCTCTGTCTCTCTCTCTCTCACTCACTTCTCTCTCTCTTTCTCTCTCTCTCTCTCTCTCTCTCTCAGTTTCTTCAGGTCAATGTCGGTGAAAACCCCTCCACCTGGGAGATGTGCTGCAGGAGCCGACCCTGAGAGGAATCCTGAGGCGACTGGGGCTCCTGTGAGTGAAGAGAAGATACAGCAACAGCTTCCTGCTGCCGCTCAGTCACGTCCTCCCTGTGACGTCCTGCAGGGGGCGCTGCACTCTCACCTGAACCAGCATGGCTACCAACTCCCCCACAGCCCCAGCGCCTCCCGAGAGGTCAGGAACATAACTTCCTACTCACACATTTTTACTGTCTCTTTTTTTTGCCTGTTCTCTGGGTCATTAGGTGCATTTTGGTTTTTTAAAAATTCTTTTAATTATATTTGAATCTTTGAAAAAAAAAGTATATATACAGTATCAGGCTCTGTATAGCACTTCATATACAATATGAGAATAAATTTAAATAAATTCATTAGTTTAAGTTTTAGTATCTTAGTAGATCACCTACAGAATGCCAAGAATTATGTTGTTGTTGTTGTTGTTGTTTTAA
>CM022779.1:11901833-12011833 GCA_012411365.1 Ameiurus melas
TTATTAGAATTTTATTGCTGTGACACAGTGCGTAATGATTTGCTGTCACTTATTTCACAAACCACTTCCTGTCACTAGGCTTCTGAGGTAATCAGGAGACTGAATTAGCATGAGGAGATTTGTAAATGCACACGGAGTCCTTTTTGTCATGATTAAAAAGTCAAATGAAGTTTGTCTTCTTTCTCTTTCAGGACTAATGCTGTCCCCAGCTTTCCTAACCCAGTACCAGGCTTATTCACTCTCACAGCGTCCTGAAACAGATGCTGATGGTGTGTTAGACTCCGGGAAGTGTGTTTCCAACACGCTTATTATTAGAGCTGGAGTGGAGCAGGAAGTCTCGGCTTGTGCTCCTCAACGAACACAGTGCACTGGTAGGCTCTGACCGTCACCGCTGAATAAATCTTACTAACATTTTTACACACTTCTTCATTTTCCGTCCAGTCTCCAGACTCTTCATTCCAAACTGTATGAGAACATCTGCAGCCAGGGGTCAAAGTCGAGGTTCAAAATAACCAAATTCTTCCTTCTGAAATAGCTGAATGCCAGTTATCACTAAAGGGCTAAGCAGATATGTTCAAAACAGTTTATTATAAGGACCAAGGGGTTACTCAAGGTTGTATTTGTTTCATAAAGCTCCAACCGGACCTCTGTAAAATGTTCACTGACTATTTTCACCTTTCTTAGCTATTACTTATGAATTACTCTTTATTTACGAATCTATTGGTTATTAGTGAAGTCTTTATTCATAGCCTTTACTAGAAATCTGTTGTCTAAAAATAATTGCATTAATATCTGTGATAAAACTCTTGTGTTGTGTCAAGTGATAAATTAGCGATAATTAGCTAATTAGCGATAACTAAAACTCCACTTCAGATTATGGAATAGAAATGATATCATTAGTGAATTATTCAGCTTTTATAGCTCTTAAAGCTGTAAAATGCAGTCACTTGATGCCACTTAGAAGCTGAAGGTCGAACATGGAGACTTTAGGTTATTAATTCATGCTCTGTAGTTTGTATAACACGGTTTAATAAACGGTTTGTTGCGCATTATCGCAATACAGGTCATGATGTGTATATATATATATAAAAAAACCTAATACATAGTGAATAAACCTTTTACGAGTGTCTAAAGATAGTTTTATGAAGCCAACGACAGGACTTTGATAAACCCCTTGCGTCTGAAGTGTTACCATTTTAAGATTTATTTGAACTTTCTGTGGATTTTATGCTATTTCCAAAGCTAATTCGTAGAATCGCTACCTAAGTTAATTAACTAAACTTTTTATTCCCTGTGTTAAAAAATAAGTGCTGTACTGAGAGTTGACAAAGTCCAAAGGTCATGTCGGTATACATACAGGGAAAGTTATTCAGGATCGGGTTCTGCACCTGCTTAAGTTGATTTTCTTTGGTTCTAGAAACATCCCCTGCCTGATTTTTGTCCAGCAGTATCATTCTGATGCTTATATCGCCGCAAAGCTTGATGAAGCGACAAGATCATGAGGTCATGAGGTTGTGTGCGATGGATGGAGGTTATCTTATCACGCATGCAGTCACCGAGACGCATGTTTAATTTCGACAAACTCCTTCCTGCACGTGAATTTTTCTGAGTAGCACTCAGTAAGTCCAGAGGTCTGAAATGCAATGTACACAGTTTCATTATTTTTTCCTTCATCCTTGATCTTGTGTACATGATACAGGATGATTGAACCGGTGTGAAAAACACGAGCTCTCTGAAGGTAGTAGCGGTGGGGCTGTCTGTTTTAACGCCGATGGTCTCGTCGTCCATCTCGTTGTTGTTGCAGCACTCAAACGTGGTCAGCAAGGACGGGATGGTCAGAGGCATGAGCAAAACCCAGACCATCACGGAGATGAGAACGGACCTTTTCCGAATCTTGAAGGGGTTCTTTATCCCAGGATGGACCACACTCAAGTAACGGTTGATGGAAATAATAGTCAGGAAAGCGATGCTGGCTCCTCGGTTCAAAAAAAGCATAAAGAGGACTGATTTACAAACGGCGTCGTTGTTACTCCGTCTCTCTCCACGCTGAAAGTAGTACGCCCTGACTGGCAAGCAAATAAGGAGCAGGATATCCGCCAGGACGAGATTGAACAGAAAAATGTTGTTGCTTTTAGATTTCCAGAACTGGAGTTTAAATATGAAGAGGTAGATCACAGTGAGGTTCAGAGGAAGTGCCAGGATAAACTCAATTATCATCACCGAGAAGTAGAACTTGTACAGATCCACACTTCCAGCTGTACAGTTGTCACTCGCGTGGTACTCCATTAGTGTTAGTATTGTCACTTTTATTATGATCTTTTGCTTCGTAAATCCGATGTCTTGGGATGTCCTGTCAATTTCAGCAGCACACAAGAGAAAAAGCTGCTAGAAAGCAAAAAAAGTCTTTCTGCATGCTTCTGAGATCCTGATGCATACTGCTGAGTCTTTCCCGAGCTGTACTCCGAGGCAAAGAGTGCTTCAGTGACTCTGCACCACCACTTAAAGTTGCTCAGACTTGTTGCCAGAGCACTTCCCATGCCTGAGGAGGCACGTCACGACAGGATCAAGAGTTATGCAGTCACTCAGCAGGAGAATAAACCAAGAACAAACACAATGGGGGGGGGGGAGTCATCAAGCCTTAGGGCTTCTAGTCAGCGTCTCAGATTTGTCACCAGGGACAATTTTTCTTTTTCTTCCTGATCTCCATTCAGCCGGTTCTAAGAGGTTTTCCATTGCAGAGTAACGTCAGACGATGTGTTAACGGTTGTGCAATAAAGATTACGTGGAAAGATTGTCATTTGCATGCTGTTCATGCCTCATTTCTCAAGCACATGAAGCATAGAATTGATTTAAAAAAATGTTTTTCCTAATCTGAGTAGATTTATAGTTCTTTTACTATTAATAGCTTTGTGATTTTACTCTGACGTAAAGCAGGGCTGAGTACATTTCTTGGAAACGGAGCACATCCAAACAAGTCTGAGCCTGTTTTGAATTTAAAAAGGATGATACACGTACATTTATTTCACAAATGTTTTTTTATTAACAGGTTGAATTCCTGAGTCATAAATTGAATAAATGTACAAAAGCTGTTTTGAGATTCTGCTTGATTTCCAAAAGAGAAGTGTTCATACTATGTTAAAAAAAAAACATATATACACTACCATTCAAAAGTTTAGACATACTCATTCTATATTTTTATTTATTTTCCCACATTTTATAAAAAATCCAAAATAAATCAGAATAATTTAATATTTTATCATCTTCAAAGTCGACGCCCATTTCGCCTAGAATATCCAGAAATGTATTCTTGGCGTTTTCTCGAGCGATTTCTTGAGGAATTTCCCCGAGATGATTTTTAAACAGTATTAAAGGAGTTCACACCGACGCCGGACTCTTATCTCCTGATTTTGGGAATATTTCTCTCCGAGTCGTCTGTTTAAATAAAGATTTACTGTAAATAAAATGTTTGTTTTGTAATGAAAGAAACGAATACGTCGACACGATTATATTTTTGTCTACGACGCCGATTTCACACGTTTAATCACACGCCTTCAGATCAGAAGCTTTTTAACATCATGCGGATCATTTCAGTCGAGCGTCCACAAACTTTTGACCGGCAGTGTGTCTTGAACTGCAAACATCAGACTGGTCAAAAAATCGTTAAAAAAAATTACACACACACACAAAAAAAAATTTATGACAAAAAATCTTTAAAATAAATAATAATAATAATAATAATAATAATAATAATAATAATAATAATAATAATAATAATATTGTAAATATATTCAAACATGTTGAATGTCCAAAGTGTCCTGTTTCCCTCTCGTTTTTAGGTTTAATATAATTTATTGTAGATATCAAAGTCACAGTTAAGCAAAATGATGACCAAATTATGAGATCTATCTATCTATCTATCTATCTATCTATCTATCTATCTATCTATCTATCTATCTATCCATCTATCCATCTATCTAACTTATTTTTTCTAAAAAAAAATAAATAAAAAATCCCTGCTTACCTTATTTATTATTTTCGTATTTATTTATTGATTTGTGGCTTTCGAATAACGTTTAGAAATGTTTATTTTTTAGAATTTCTATAACACTTATATTCAGTATGTATGTGCCCCCCGTATATGTATACATACATGTACATAAAACAAAAAAATAAAACCTTAACCTCTACGCTGCAATGATAAAGTGGAGGAGCTGTGATATAGTGCCCTTCATGATGAAATGCCCTCATAAGTGCCCCATGTGTGGAAAAACAAGTTGAAGTGCCTGCTAACAGTGTTGTTCTAGTGGAGAATGTGACGCAGTGCCCTAAAGGCTTTCTTACATCTCATGAAACATGCTGAAGTGCCCTGTAATTTGAGCCCATCATCCCTCTCATTCTGTTTACAGTTTAAACACTGCCTACAGCTACTTATAGCCATTTCAGAAAAATCACACCTATGATGATAATAATAAAAAAAAGCCCCCCGTTACAGGAGCTACTGCTGATCTTGGGATAAGTTGCGAGTAGTAATTCTTTCTGTTTTTCTTTTCTTCTTTTCAGACCACACGACTCTACAGGCAGTCAGTACAGAGCAGAGATGTTTATCTCCTATTAAAGAGGAGTCGTGTGGGCCTGGGGAGGAACCCTGTACAGTCAGTCCATTTGGAGTCCGGAGAAAAGTCCCAGCGAATCCCGAGGAAAGGTGACGATCACTAAAACGCAGGAGATACACAGCACACACTTTTCAGGAGAAATTGACAATTAGTTCCTCTCTAATTCTGTCCAGCTCCTAGGAACATACACGTAGATGGATTATCTATGCTAAACTGCCCCTAAAAAAAGAGTTCATACTATAATAGAAATATTAAACTGAGAACATCAGACTGTTAAAAAAAATAAATGACAGAAATATATTCTTAAAACCCTAATATTTTCTAGGTAGTTAAATTAAAGCTTCAGGACCAAAAATAAATAAATAAATAAATAAAGGATTTGTTGACAAACAGTATTAAAATGCAATAGGTCGTCCACCAAGCTCCTAAAATGGTCATGAAAAAATGAAGAGAACATTGTTTTTTGTATAAAACCTGCACTGATTGGCCCAGCCATGTGTGAAAAGCACACTCCACACCAGAACAACACACAACACGTAAGGCATTCATTTATAACTGCTCTTTAGGATCACACAGAAAACTGACCATATCTACACTTCCTATTTCTTTCCCCTTTTAATTGTTTTTGCGCCAACTTCCCACTACTTTGCATGATCCTTCTTTAAATCTACATGTACTGATGGGAGTGGTTTAGTGTGCACAATGCTTAAACGATGTGTTCTTGTGCAGCTTTCGGTCTAATTATGCTTCAAAACAGGCATGAAGAGTAAAGTACACCTGACCCTTTCACAGTGCATCCGGGAGCATTAATTAACGTATCCTCCGGTCCATAAAATAACCTGGTGTTTCAGACAATTCAGACAATTCAACAAACATGAAAAAATGTGTGTTGTCTCTTGTGCACATGGTCACACTGTTTCATTTTTACTCATTTATAACTATTGCATATTTGGGGTAATTTTGGGGCACACGGTGGCTTAGTGGTTAGCACGTTCGCCTCACACCTCCAGGGTCCAGGGTTCGATGTGTGCGGAGTTTGCATGTTCTCCCCGTGCTGCGGGGGTTTCCTCCGTGTACACCGGTTTCCTCCTCCAGTCCAAAGACATGCATGGTAGGTTGATTGGAGTGTGTATGTGATTGTGCCCTGTGATGGACTGGCACCCTGTCCAGGGTGTACCCCGCCTTGTGAAGTTGAAGATGGATAGGGTCATTTTGTGAAACCATGATGTTATTCATGATTTTTTTTTTCTGTAACCCAGGCCTATTCGTCCAGGACTCAAAGAGACGGAGAAGACTTTTGATGATTTTGTTGAAGAGCAGCTGAAATTGGATAAAGAGTTACTAAAAAAGGATAAGCAGGTAACATTAAAAAAAAAAATTAACAAGAGCTGTGATTGTTTGTTTATAACAATGTTATATGTGTACAAGTGTAGCATCCAAAGGAAACCTCCACCTTGAAACATGTTAATTATGTTTATATTGAAATATTTGTGGCTAAGTGGTTAGCACATTCGCCTCACAGGGTCACACCACCAGGGTCGGTGGTTCAATTCCCGCCGGGGCCATGTGTGTGTGGAGTTTGCATGTTCTCCCCGGGCTGCGAGGGTTTCCTCCGGATACTCCGGTTTCCTCCCCCAGTCCAAAGACATGCATGGTAGGCTGATTGGCGTGTCTAAAGTGTCCGTAGTGTATGAATGGGTGTTTGAATGTGTATGTGATTGTGCCCTGCGATGGACTGGCACCCTGTCCAGGGTGTACCCCGCCTTGTGCCCGATGCTCCCTGGGATAGGCTCCAGGTTCCCCGTGACCCTGAAAAGGAGTAAGCGTTAGAAGATGGATTGATGGATGGATGAAATATTTGTGATGTGTTTAGTGACTCTGGCACTAATTTGGTGGTCAGTACAGTATTTTCATTATTCCTGTGAGAATTTAGTGTGTAATTGGAGAAAAAAGTCAACAATCTCATACATACAGTATGTGATAATGATCATGTTTCACTGACAAGGGCTTTTTTTATTATTATTCACCATTTTCCAGTAGCAATGAGAAATCTAATTTAATGAGAAATCCAGCGTAGAAGTAGCGGAGACGTTGGTGCAAACGCTGTGCTCAAATTCCCAGAATGCACTGCAGCTAGGTATATAACAATAGCAGAGTTATAGCAGAGACTCGGCTTGGCTAGATGACGAGCGCGACGGTGTTGACGTTGGTATTAGTGTGAAAGTTGAAACTTTGGAAGCTGACCTGTTTGAGCAAAGAGTACAGATTAAAGGACTAAAGTGCCGCTGCCTCGCTGTCGCAAACAAAGGCTACACTATAAGCAGGAAGTCAAACGGCATTGTGGGTAGGATGTAGGAAACTGAGAAAATAAATGATGAAAGAAATTTTTACAAAAAAAAAAGTCAGCTTTATTACAAAATAGATCTTGGACACCATTGAAGATCATGTTAATTATAAAGATTAGCATGTTGGTTGTTCAGGGTGGATTTTTCCTTTGATAAGTTCGATATGTTGGAAGACTGGTGGAAGGTCATAGTTTATTATCCTTTACTGCAGCTGAGAACAGCCGAGAAAAAGAATTTCCTGCGTAAAGGTGATGGAAGATCTAGAATCAGTCAGATTAAAGACAACATCCAGAAAATCCAACCTGCCTCCAAGATCACAACATCCACACAGCTTCAGAGACCCTCAACAGCATCTGCTGTCCAGCACAGTGACAAAATCAGATGGACGGGCAGTAGCCCTCATATTCAACAAAGCAGCAGCCTAGGTCGGCAGAATCTGTTGTTAATAAGAAAAGGTAAAGCGAAGTGCTCTGGCCAGAGATCTGGCCAGGAGAACCTACCGAGGAACATCCATCCTGCACACGAGTGCACATTTCTAGCTTTGGATCATATTAAACATTCCTCTCAAAAAAATGATGATTGTCCAAAGCAGCCAAATCAAATAAGAAGTACCATGTTGCAAGATGGATACATTATGCTTTCTGGTAGAAAAGATGCTCCTAAGATCCATCTTCTTGAAGAACGAGTTGGCTTCAAGAAGGTAAACGATCGCATTGTTAGAGTGTGTGATCTGGAGGAAGCCAGCACCAAGGCGCTAAGCTTGACTACTGAAATAAAGCAGCTGTTGCTCCATAGTTCTTCTGGTGACAGCACTGCTGCTGAGGATGATCCCAAACCCCCAACACCTCCTAATCCCTTAAGAATAAACTCAGATCAGAATCTGGATCTATCCGACGAGGACTACGCTAGCGACGCTCCAAGTGACATTAGTCCAAGCGAATGTCCACAAGCTCCACATTTCTTCCATGAACTTTCTAGTTCATCTGGATCTGATGAGAGCGACTCTGAGCTACAGCAGCTTTGTTGGTCTGAACCTCTCAGACCCTCAAGAACTCCAAAAGAGACCAGCGGTGCCAATAGCTTGGACCTCCTCGCGAGGATTTTTCCTCAAGTGAAATCTACGGGAAAAAACGAAATGAACAACGATCTCTGGGAGAAAACTCAGCACTCCATGAATGGTGAGGATTGACATTTTTTCCGAAACATTCTTATACCACAGCACAGTTGAATTCTTAATTCTGATTGGTCAGGAGGTGATTAACTTTCTAACACCAGCAGCTCAGACGGTAGTGCAGCTGCAGATCACAGCCATTAACATGCTTTGTTTATAGTATAATGCCATTGTTCTATCAGTTGTGTAGTAACAGTGACGGTTTCTAACAGAAGCATTTACGGAAGGAGTCTCCAGTGTCAGCAGTCACTGTAATGGGACGTTGAAGTTTTTTTTTTTTATTATTATTATTTTTTAAATGAACATCAAGGCAGAGAACAAAGTAAGGCTGGTGAAGGAATGAACAGGAACTTACCTTTTTGTCCGGAACATTCCACAACATTAAAAATGTAACTATAAACAGATAAAAAGCATGGAATTTTGTTCTTTAATCAGTTTGCTAGCTTTGAAGATTTGCAGTGTTACAAGTGAAAGTGCTTAGCGGTTGCTCTGTTTCGTAACGCCGCCTTGCCCGTGATTGTTTTCCTCTTCACACCACTTTTTTATTTACAGTTGTTATATTCTTTGCATAACAGACCGCACTAGCTATGATCGATGTGAATGAAAATACACCTGGCTGCTTTTCAGGAGGGGAACCAGTGAAGAAAGTACCGGAAAATTCTGGGTCGGATATCAGAGATGGAACGAGTAATGGCCTGATGATGGACAAGATGAAAACAGAGCAGGATAAAGCGCTGAATTTCCTCAGGTTGTGTATAATAACTCGGGTTTCTGGTGGGCTTTTCATGACGAGCCGGTTTCAGGAGACTGGATCAGATTGGCAGATGATAATGAATCTGAATCCAGGATGTTAGCATGCTGGGTGTCTACAGTTTCCTGAGACACTGCATATTCTCAGATTATTTATATCCTGGAGTGGTAATTCCTGTATTTTTTCTCTTTCTCTCTCTTTGTAATCACTCGTATTAATTATTACATGTAATTGGATTTGTACAGATCTGAAATGGAGCGCTTTTCTAATAACGACAAAGACAGCGTAAAAAACTCCAGATCTTCAGACCACACAGCTCAGGATGTCACACAGCACCTTAACGAGGCTGAGGTAAACCCAGGATCTGTTCATTTCTTACTAATAGTGAGCATGATTTCTTCAAGATCCTGAATGTTTCCTTTAACTAGATCCATAAAAGTCATTGTGTCACAGTGTTCAAACGTGCGTATACACAGCAGTGTGGATAGCCAATCAGACTGATTCTCAGCATGTGGACAGCTATGTTTACAATAAACATTATACTTATGGTGGGGTGTTTGAGGTCGACACTAATCTGAACCAAGAGATTAATCAAGAGCACTGACTATCGGGGTTCAGGTGTGTTGGAAAGAAGTAAGATTCCAATCACAGCTTTGATACACAGTTCGTTCTTCCATTCATCTTCAGTAAGCGCTTTATCCTGGTCAGGGTAAATCCGGAGTCTGTCTCGAGAACGCTGGGTATGAGGTGGGAATACATCCTGGCTGAGATGAGAATACATCCAGGGCACCATGCACACACATTCACACACAGCTAGCGGTAGGTTAGAGTCCACCTACTGGCAGGTTTTTGCGAGAAAACAGGAGAACCCAGAAACAAATCATGTGCGAAACTCTGCACAGAGAGTAACACGAGCTAGGGATCGAACCACAGAACTCTGTAGCCTTCAGCAACATGACTTCATGATTTCAAATCCCAGTATCTCCAAACTGCCATGGATGGGTTCTTGAGCAGCAGCCAAAAGAGTCCAATTTAAAACGCTACCAGTGTACCACATGCTATTCATTTCAACTGAGCTGCCAAACATCATCAGAAGTTCAGGAAAAGTCCATTTTATTCCAATGAGTGCAGCCAATCAATCAGGCGTAGACTTTGCTAAGCTTTACGAAGACTCTTGAGGCGCTATAACCCAAGATATGGAGGGAAAGTTTGCAAGGGTTTAGCTAACATCACTAAATAAAAATAAAAAAAATAACCACTTTGAGGTGTGCTGGGATAGAAAAATACTCAACGACGTGATTAAGTATAGTCACTACAAAGTTAATTGCATGTTATTCCTCATATTGCACAACTTTTTTTTTTCCTTTATTGTTTGTTTAACAATTACACATCCTACTTTTTAACCATTTGTAGCTACATTAAATGTTGTGGAACAGCTATTAAACAAGTCTGTTCCAGTTATTACTTACTGTATGCCATAAACGTTTAATAAACGTGTCCTCGTATAGAAAAAAAAAACGTACAGTATATACCATATAGACAGCTACACACGTTTATCAGTTTATGTGGAGAATCCGCCATACAACTCCTTGTATGTAAATTGTTACTACAGAAACAACAATAATCTGTTTATATTAATGAGTGCATTAATATAAACCTGTTATTTGCTTGACCAATCAGAATCGAGAATATTCTAGCCTTGTGGTATCGTAATATTTAATACAGTCTCTGTTGGTGCATCTAGAAGATGGAAGCTCAGGCAGTGATTGGTTATTGGTTGTTCCGGGAATGTTAATCCAGAATCATGTCCTGAAATCATCTTCACGTTCAGACATTTCGCTTTATAAGACATCTGAATAGTTGTGTACACCTCCAGGGTCCGGGGTTCGGAGTGTGTGCGGAGTTTGCATGTTCTCCCCGTGCTGCAGGGGTTTCCTCCGGGTACTCCGGTTTCCTACCCCAGTCCAAAGACATGCATGGTAGGTTGATTGGCGTGTCTAAAATTGTGCATACTGTATGAATGGCTGTGTGTGTGTGTGTATGTGATTGTGCCCTGCGATGGACTGGCACCCTGTCCAGGGTGTACCCGCCTTGTGCCCCATGCTCCCTGGGATAGGCTCCAGGTTCCCCCGTGACCCTGAAGAAGGGATAAGCGGTTGAAGATGGATGGATGGATGTATCCTGGTGCCTGAGCTAAATCGTGGTGTTTTTTTTTTTATATATATATATATATATACGTACAAAGGATTTCAGACAGCAAATCCAGTATCTTCAAAAGCAGCTGAAGAGAAGGGAGTGCGAGTGGTGGCAGGCTCACAGTGAGCTGCAGAGTCGCGTCGATGCCCTGACCAGAGAGAACAAGGCGTTGATGAGTCAGTGTGACGTTCAGGTTAGACCTCAGAGCTCCGGCAGAGCCACACCTCATCCTGATGCTCGAAACCTGGTGAGCAGCCTCACACATTACACACCTGCTAGCATTCTTATACAGAGAGAAACTCGGGCCGGATATGAGTCACTCAGCTGTTTCTTTCTTTTTTCTTTTTTCTTTTATTGATTTTAGAGTGAGTTTTATTTAGTTTTTATTTCGTTTTTGAGATTTGAAATCCACCTATCTGAAATCCACACAGTGCCCAGAGTCTGAAACAGGAAGTGTGATCTAACATGTCAAAGAAAGAGGAAATCTATGCGAAGATTAAATCAGCACATTTGCATGGAAAACATTCATTTACAGTCGAGCGAAAAAAAAAAAAGTTCGGACAAAATGACATTTATTGTGTCCTCTTTATTTCCAGCAGGCGTCACGTTTGTTCCTTCTATATCACAGAATTGAAATTCAACGCTAAGAAGTTAATAATAATCAACAACAACAACGACAAAAATGAAAATCATATCAGTTCATATGTAATTTTATTTATACAGTTTTCGATTCTTAAGGCAACGATTCAAGATTTGATGGTACCATTAAAATACGATGATGGATCTGATTGATTTCAACGTATCAGAGTTACAGGCAAATCACTAGCCTACTTACTGTTTACACATCAGTTTAAAAATATACATTTGTTTTCTTTTGCACACCGTATCTGTTTTTTTTTTCTTCTTCTCAATAATAATCAACGTATGATCAGCTGAATAGATAGTAATCAATTAGTAATCATTATGCATTATAATAATAATCAGTAATAATAGAGTTATGATTGTTGCCTCAATTTATTTCGATTTTAATCGCTGCCTTCGATTTTAACTTCATGCATCAAGCTGTTATACCCCTTCATATAATTTCTACACACAAATATGCACACACACACACTCCATGTCTTTATAACAGCTTGTCTCATTCTCTGAACAGGTTGTGTATCATCTCAGTTGTAATATACCTATATAATATACGCGTTATTTATAATATATCCGGTAGCTGGTGATGATATTAGAAAGGAGACTAAAATCTAATAGAAAGTAGGAATTTTAGACTTTTGTGTAGGACGTTTGGATGGATACCAGAGGCTCTGAGAATAGCAGAATAGTCTCGGGAGCAACAGAAGTGAGGGGAAATATTTGATGTTAAATTACAGGACTGTTCTTGAGAGGTTCGGAGGTGATTTAAATCGTATATCTTTCTACAAACGGACATTGTGTGAAAGGGTTCATGCTCATGAAACATCAGTGCTATTAAAGTGCCACTGAGGTTTCTTATAGAGAGGACCCGTCGAGCATATTGTGCAAGCTGTTTACTTTTACCAGAATTCATCATTGAGCAACCGTATTCTTCCGTCCAGGCTGGTGGTGGTAGTAGTAGTAGCTGGCTTTAACCTGTTCATCAGGATGTAAACAGCAGTGGGGAAGAAGATACTTGCGCAATTTCCCTTTTGGCCCTGCGTTTGACGTCTTATCTAGAAAGTCATATAGAGTATTGCGCAAAAGTCCAAAGAAATGGTCTGAAGAAAAAAAATTACACATAAAGTGTACGTTAAAAAAAAAAAAGTTAAGCACGTGAAATTGTCTTGAATGTATTAAAATTGTTGTTGTAGTTCTTGTTATAAGGTTACAGTAAACCAAATATAACATTATTAAACCTATTTCTCAACACTTACTAATTATAAGCTTTACATTAAAAAAAAAAAAATTCTGTTTGCAGATAACTTGCTTCTTTTTAGAAATAGATGCTTAAAATTAGCATAATTATCTGACGAAAGATTATTTCAAGCTGGAAATAGGTTTAGAAATAGGTTAAATAATAATATATTTGGTTTATGATGATCATATAATAAGAAATACTAGATCAATCTGACTATTTTCACTTGCTAAGATTAAAAAATCTTGTTCTTTGCAATGCAGTACATTTATATTTACATTTATGGCATTTGACAGATGAACTTATCCAGAGCGACTTACATTTATCTAATTTATTTTACCCAACTGAGCAGTTGAAGGTTAAGGGCCTTACTCGAGGGCCCAACAGTCGCCCGATAGTAGTAGCTTGGTAGTGCTGTGATTTGAACTCACGACCTTCTGATCAGTTTTGTTCACTTAATACAGTTTGATCTGTTACATAATATGGTCTTTACTGACATGTTTTTCTGTACATTTTATTTTCAAAATGTTTTGTGGGGGGACATTTTTTAAAAATCTAAAAATGGCTATTTCATGCTGATGGAATAATGCAAAACAGATCAAATAATAATAATAAAAAATGCACAGAAAAGCCTAGGACTTTTGCACAGTTCTGTATTTCTCAGGTCACTACACTCGGGCTTGTTGTTAACTGCTTTCGTGCATTTACACATAATAGTATGAAATCAGTTGCACATAAAACTGTGTGTGTGTATATATAGACAACATCAGCATAGCTATCATGTTTACAAAAATACGAATTACAGGACGGCATGTTTGCTGCTTTTGAGATGTAAACACATCAGCGTCGTGTGACACGCACGTGATATGGGCATGTGGAACAACTGTGTTATGCCCTTGAAATTCTATTTCCTCAGCAAGATAAACACTCAGGCCCTGATTTACTGAGATCCTAAATAAGCAAACGCAGCCTGATGCAAAGCGGAGTTACTGTGATCACTCTGAAGTCGATTGTTGTCCTATAACCGCATGCCATGAAGTGTAAAATGTAAAATACCATTTTAATGGTAGGTTTATTTGAACAGTGAGAGACAGAATAACAACAAGAAAATCCAGAATAATGCATGTCAAAAATGTTATAAATTGATTTTCATTTTAATGAGGGAAATAAGTATTTGACCCCTCTGTAAAACATGACTTAGTACTTGGTGGCAAAACCCTTGTTGGCAATCACAGAGGTCAGACGTTTCTTGTAGTTGGCCACCAGGTTTGCGCACATCTCAGGAGGGATTTTGTCCCACTCCTCTTTGCAGATCTTCTCCAAGTCATTAAGGTTTCGAGGCTGACGTTTGTGTTTTTCTGCTAAGGGGACAGGACAACTTCACCGCATCAAAGGGACAATTTATAATATTTTTGACATGCGCTTGTTGTTATTCTGTCTCTCACTGCTCAAATAAACCTACCATTAAAATTCTAGACTGATCATTTCTTTGTCAGTGGGCAAACGTACAAAATCAGCAGGGGGTCAAATACTTTTTTCCCCTCGCTGTCGTTATAGCAGCTATAAACAGTCTGTCCCTCGCCACCTGTCGTAAGTCTCTCTCCTGAGGGAAAAAGAAAAATGTCAGAAAACTTGCAGGTTTAGCTTTGACTTTTACAAAGTGCTTTGACATTGCAGAGTTAAATAAACATCTCATTACAGACAACTTCACCGTATCAACGATTACACACTTTTTTTGTGTAAACTATTGTTATAGAATATAACAGTATTTTCTTCTATAATTTTCTTCTATTATTATTATTATTTTTTTAATCAGACAAGAACACGCTCTGTTACTAGTTCCCAGGAAAAGAACAAACTGAACATTTCATCCACAAGTAAGTCGGTTTTATTTCAATATTTCCTGTTTACTTCCTAGTTTCTTCATCCCTGCTCCATCTCCACCCAGACAACACCTTGTGTGTCATGTCTAGTTTGTCACAAGCTTTTGTGTTGATGTAATCCTTAACGGTCAACACAATCAAACCTGCTGAGTGCAGTTTTTAGTTTTCTTCTGCAAAACACGCAGCTTTCATAGATTTCGACACCCGCACATTTTGACGATTAGTTTAGTGACGCCAAATCTCTCCTGGAGAGAATAACATAACCGAGTTCCTTCCTGTAGTAAATTCTAATAAATTCAGATTACACCTTATAGAGGATTCTCAATACTCCTCCATGCAGATCATTTCAAGCTTTTCGCATGCTTAGGTCTGGTTTTCCATGAGTCTGCTCGAACGGTGGAAACAGAGACACGCCTGATCAGATTTCAGTTGTGTATGTATGCTTTATATGGCATCTATTTTTTTTTTTAAAAAGGACGAGGCTCGTCTAATTCAAGGACTTCCACAGCGTCTCAGAGCCCGGATGACGGTGACACAATCCCATACAGTGAGTATGGACAAAAGGTACGTCCATCAACCTCACTCTGAACATTTGTTTCTCACTATCTTTATGTCTGTTTCTATAGCAACTACTTACACAGGGACTGACTAATAACAAACAACAAACGAACAAAGACAAATGTAGAATTGTTGATACGGGGAAGTTTTCTGTGAGGAGGAATTTATTTAACATTAATGTAAGGAGTCTCCAGTGTCAGTGATTTCTTACAGTCAGTCGGTGCGTTTATATGGTCAACAATAATCCCATATTAACTCGATTAAGACAATGTCCTGATTAAGAAACTAGCATGTAAACGGTGATTATTGATGACCTTAATCCAGATAAAGTCATAATCCGGCTAAAGTCATTAAGACGTGTGGAGTACTCCTGTTCTAATCGTATTATCGACGTGCATTACAGACGTGTACACACCTTAATCACACTATTAACATTGTGTGGGAGTTTTCACCGCATTCTGTGACAGGACACGTACACACACGGCAGCGCTCGACCGTTTGACGGCGAACAAGAGAGCACGGCTGCGTCCCAAACCGCGTACTTACCTACTATATAATACATGTATCTCTATATACTATATTGTAGGTGAGTATGTGGTTTGGGACACAGATTACAGCTTCAAGCAGTCGTTTGCACGTACAGCACGACAAATAGTTACCTGCACTTGAAGCTTTCGTAAAATTAAAAATAAAAACACCCAAAACTGTATACGGAACCATAACGAAGACCAACTGTATGTCGATACGTGAAATTCTGGAAGGAACGTCGGACGGCGTCGCGTGGGGACGTAATGACGTGTGCTGTTAATCGACCGATGTTCCATAACGTGTAAAACCTGAACATGAAAGGAGTATTCTAAAAGCGACTCATGTAAACACCTTAATCAGAATATCGTCTTATTCAGAATAAGGTCAATAATTAGATTACTGCTGTCCTTGTAAACGTACGTTTTCCACTCTGGGAAGACAGAGGAGTTTTTGGACTCTGGTTTCTCCTTAACATGCGGCAAATTTTCTGTCTCATTAACGTTAAGAGATAATGAAGGAACTGTTTATAGCTGCTATAATGTAAGCAATAACAAGAACTTATTAACATATTAATGAACATTCCGCAGTGGTAAACTATAAATGGATGTAACTAGAAAAAGCACTATGAAATGGTCGTAACTATTAAACTACTATGCACATATCTACTATGGAAACTGCTGTGGTGTAAGAGGAATGAAACTCCATGCTGTTAGAGGAAAAATGGCAATGGCATTGTACCGCCCTGTCGTTGTTTATTTTCCTCTAATTGTGGTTTATTCCTTATATATAGTGTAATGAAATATCAAGTTGAATTATGTATAAAGCGTAATGAGTGTTTGCTCAGGAGCTTCAGTGTTGTAACTCTTTGCTCAGGGCTCATGCAGCTCTGCGGAGAAACAGAATGGGGTCGGGAGAAGGAATTCGGTGCCGAAAGGATTGCAGAGTACATTGAAACCTGGGAAATCTGTATCATCTGAGTCTGATTACGGATCGACAGACATGACCGAGGTTGGTCTATATCTGATTTCTACTCTTGAAGTCTTTAGAAATGGACTCATTCTCGCGTCATTTCACGTTTTCCTTTTTGGCAATACTGGACAAGTTTTAAAACGTTTTCAAAGATCACTCTGCAAAAGGTCTTCTGGAAAAGGTGGAACTGTTTAGAATTGTTGTCTTTGGTAAGGACACAAGTTGTACATCATGCTGAGGAGTATTAAACCGTACCGTTCCTTCTGGCTGAGGTGGTACCCTAGGGAAGAGGCGAATGCCAACCCCTGTACTTATGTTCACGACGGAAGACCAGGGTAGTTAGACATTTTGCTTTCATTTCTGTTGAGCGTGTGTGTGAAAAGCGAGTATTTCTTCCTTTCCTTCAGCACCACCACGGTCCAGCCCCTTTGTTACAAACATCGAATACCCTTGTCTTATGTCTTGTCGGTTTGTGTCCCTCAGTGTACCATGCAAATAGATAAAAGAGAAAAACCTAGCAAACTCTTATACGAAAATATTGTTGTGGACTAGGCATTTCCTGTTCACATCGGTCACCCCTGGGCTCATCTCGGGGTCGTAACACCCTGAAAAGTACAACCTTTTGACATTTTGTATGCATCTTCGATCTGCGAAGATGTGTTGTACCTTTAAAACGTTACTGTAAAAGGTATTTAAGGTAAATATCTATAATGTATACATTTCCAAGCAACAGATACAAGGTACAAGACATTAAGGTATAACTCCAGTATAAGGAAAAGAACAATGCAACATTTAAAATTTGACATGTAAATTTCATTTAAACATATTAATAATCTGTATTAATGTGCTTCTCTGTTTTGATGCTCTGACAGGGTTAGAGTTTATTTTATTTGATTAGATATTTTCTTTTTATTATTATTATTATTATTATTTTTATTTTTTATTTTTTTTTTAAATATGCTACACTGTGTAATATTATTAGTTATAAGTCTTTAAAAGGTAAGGACATTATATTTGTTAAAGTGCGCAGACTATTTATTAGATTTGAAGTCAATAGGAGAGTTTTCTCTTACTGGGATTTTTTTTTTTAAGTAATTTTGTTTAGCTTACTCTAGGTCCAGGGGTGAAACACTGCTGTCTCCCTTGTTTCATGGAGACTTTTGGGATGTGTCCCTCTTCGGCTCCAATAGGTTATTTATATTCCTATGTTTACTTTATTTAAATGGTGCCTGTTCTTGGGTTTTATAATTTTTATATAACCAGCGACAGCTATTGAGTAGCCAGGATGAGCCGGGGGAGGGCAGGGGGATTTTTAATTTTTAAATTTTTTTATTATTATTATTTTTTCTTCTCAATGAAATATTTGGGAAAGAGAAGGGGGGGTAGGGGAGAAAAGGTAAATGAATCACATGAATATGAATCACATGTAAATGAATCACGTAAATGAATCATAAACATTTTCTTATGTCACTAATAAAGTATATGTGTAACATCAGTGACTAAAAAACGAAGGTTTATTCCTTTCACTAGTAGGAACGCTAGCTTCTGGGTCATACTGTGTGTCAGGATAGAGAAAAGATTAAAATAACACGTACACTCAATTTCAGTGGGGTTTGTGTGACTGTGACTCCCAGGAACATTTCAGAATAGTAGTACACAAAAGGTGTCCTCATAGTCAGAGAGATACTTTTGTAAAATAAATGAATAAAACCAAAGACGTGATTGTGAGTTTCTCGCATGGCCCCTGGTTTTCAGAAACTCCTGTTTTAAAACGTTTAATTAAACAGCGTCTCCAGATAGGTAAGCGTCTCCACGTGGTGTTTTGTATCTATTATGATATTCTCTGCAGTTTAATGGAGTTGTAGTTATTACATCAAGATCTGTCCGATTTCAGGATTCGCTCAATCCTGAGATGAAGAATACCAGCACTCAAGGAGCCACTAAAGCTGTAGTTAGAGAAGAAACTCGATATCCAGACGGTAAGGTAAGGAGAACCTTTCCCCATTGTAATGATATTCTACTATTAAATCCAAGTCCTTTTTTTTTCCCTGCTGATGATTTGATCCTGCAGGTAGAACAGCTCCTGTCAGATGGGTCACGTGTTATTGTTTTCCGCAATGGAACTAGAAAGGAGATCGGCGCGGATCAGAAATCAACCACGGTCACGTTTTGCAATGGAGATGTCAAGCGCGTTCTGGCTGATGGGACCATGGTATGTACAGAAGGGCATCAGTGAAACTCGGGTGCAGATAATTGTTACTTCCCACCTCTGACTTGCCTAATCAAGCTCAGCGTGATATTCGGCAGATTCTGAAAGCTTGATTTGATTTGATTTGATTAATTAGACAAAAATGTAGTGGAACACACTCATTTATCAAGGATAGCACAATACAGTTAAACGCTTGTTTCCATTGTGTGAAGAACAAACTTCACTCCTAGTCACAGGTTACTCTGTTATTGTTTACTAAAATACAAAGCTACAATAAGTTTCCACAATCGCAATTTACCATCCACGCAATACACACCACACATTCTAATAATCCACTTTCGACTTTCGAACTACTGTCAATCCAACCAAATCTGAATTACTTTTAATATCCAGAGGCAACTTACTCCACACTTGATCCCCTGAGTGTTCGAAAGATCTTCGACCAGACATAGTTTTAAAATCTTATAATGTAACATCCACGACGCTTTGTCCAGTATTATAAAACGTCTCTCACTTACCCTAGAGAAATATGTAGTAAAATATATCGGTGCTCTTTTATTAATGAACTTGTGTGCCATTTTTAGTTTAAATTACGCTACTCTGCTTTCTATAGGTAACCAGTCGAGAGGTCTTAAATGGGATAGCACAACATGTGCTAAAACTAAGCTATTTAAACAGTTTATTTTGAGATTTCTGTCACTTTTCCAACCGTACACGAGACAGATCAGACATCCACGACATGCACGCGGTCTCAAACATGAGGACATTGCACTAAACGCCATGCCAGTCGTTTTCCTTTTTGCTCTAAACGTTAACCTTACTTGAAGTTGCTCTTCGTTTATTCTGACGAAAAGACGACTCGGTCTCAAACGATGTGTGCGTTCGCCCTCAACGTTTCTGTAAGATAAATTAGAAGTCCATCGCGATCAACACGTGTTCACGGATGATGCGTAAAACGAATCGTGACCTTACTTACAGTAAAAACATGAAATAACAAATCGTACATGGAACATAATGCAGTAACTATGATTTAGAAAAAGAATGTTAGTTTAAAAGTCCATTTGTAAGGCAAAGATGAAATGAGATTTATCCAAGCTAAATAAAATCCTACCTCTCGCATGAAAACACATTGCGGAAAGGGAAGAGGAGGTACTAAGACAGGAAGTTAACATTTACCCGCCGCAATCAGAACATTAAAGGGGAGGATGCACACATAGAGACTTCAGGTATATGTTTCCTTTTGTGTAATTCTATATATTAAATTTCTGGAATAGTTTCTATACCTGTTACACTAGCTCCACATGAATCATTGTGGGCGGTTCCTCGTTATAAACGCATCCCTTTACATTACAATGGCCTTGAATGTTTCCCGCTCAGGCTGATGATTCAGTGTGTTTGTGCTCGCAGGTGTACTATTACTGTGATACCCAGACGACTCACTCCACTTACCCGTCTGGCTTGGAGGTCCTGCAGTTTCCAAATAAGCAAAGAGGTTCGCAAATAACACTCTTTCTAATAGGCTGCTTTTATGACAGCGTCTTAAAAAGGTCTCGTGTTTCTGCAGAGAAGCGCCATCCTGATGGTACACGAGAAATCCTTTTCCCCGATGGTACTGTCAAGACCCTGTACCCTGACGGCCGACAGCAAAGCTTCTTCCCTGATGGAACTGTTGTTAAGTTATCAAAGTAAGACGTCATCTAGGGGTGTGTATGGGACTAATTCCATTCCCATTCCAATCCCATTTTATAATCCCATTCCTGTCGCCGCCCAAAGGGTTTCTGATCATTCCCACCCACTCCTACAGGAACGTCTGACACAAAGTCCCACAATGATTTCGACCAATCCCTCAGAGCGTTTGACCAAATCCCAACTGTCGTCTGAATTTAATCTTTTTTTTTTGACCAATCCCGCCCAGATTGTCTAAACCAACACACTGTTTTTTCTACTAACTTATTTGACTCTGTGGTGTAAAGTGAAGCACACTGACTTCTTTTTATATTTCTTATTTCTTTACTGTCTACAGAACTGGAGAGAAAACAGTAGAGTTCACAAACGGCCAACGTGAGGTCCACACGTCGCAGTATAAACAGAGGATTTACCCTGATGGAACTGTTAAAACTGTCTATTTAAATGGAAGGCAAGAGACGAAATACTCATCTGGCAGGATTCGCATTAAGAACAATGAAGACGTTATTATGATGGACAGGAAGTGAAAGATGTGTCGATGGGAAAACCATTGCTATGTTTTATACAAGAAGGTTGACATGTACAGTCGTCTTCATAAATATTGGCACCCTTCAAGAGAATGGGCAAAAACGACTATTTAAAAAAACAAAACAACATAATTACAAATACTATCATTTCATAATAATATTCTCTCTTGAAAACATCTTGGGGCAGAAATATTCACACCCCTAAAGGATTAAATGCAAACAAATTGTCCTTTCAAAATGCACTCTGGAAATACGCACTTGTTTACACCGAGGGGTAATTAAAGTAGCTGGTCCATTTACTGGTATGTTTTTAGGAGGAACCCGGAGGAAACCCACACAGAGAAGAGCTGTGAGGCGTCCAGACTACCTTCTTCACGACAATAAAAATAACAATAGAGTAAAACTACATGGAATCCCTGAATGTTTGAGCTCGAAATATCACACCGTGCATGTTATTCACATTATTTATTCATTTTTGCTTATTTTAATGCAGGGTGACAATAATTCTGGTCAAAGACGAGGAAATGTGGCAGAAAGATTTGTTTAACATTTTTAAAATAAATTTTAAAAAATGTTAATTTTGTTTATTTAACATTTATTGTTAGAATTGAACCATTATTCTGAATGACTTTTTTATTCTCCATAAAGTGTTTTGGGTTTTTTTTTTTTTTGTCCCTGTGAATGGAATGATATCAGGTCATGCTTATGCTCATTATTAGCAACTTGTGGTCACAAAAAAGATACAGCTCATCTCATACACATCAAATTGCTATTAGAGAATAATAAGTGCTCAGATGTTGTTTTTGGGTGGATCACGAACCTCGAACACGGCGATCTGTCCTGTGTTTCAACTCTGTGCAAATAAATTTCACATCATAGTCATGATGAGACTCATGTTGCACCACGTGGCATATTATTCATGAGAGTGTGACCCGTACGTCTGACTGATTCAGTATTCAGCCAAGGACCTGTGACTTTCTTGGCCTTACAGTATTTTCGGCACAGAGATATGAGGTATGAGATGTAAATCATAATCTTCAGTAAAATATTTTCTTCTGAAAGTTGGACATAGTTTTTATAGCAGCACCACTGTCTAAGTTCCTCCATGTCTCTCAATGGACCTGAGAGGATGTTGAGAGACTTATGAGCTGTCTCATGAGCGTATGCACCTCGTGCACTATTGTCCCTACATCGAGTGTGTCCTACAAGGCTTTCTGTATGACCTTAAAGTGAAATGTCAGTTTGAAATCCCGAACGCGATGAGATGGTAGAGTCCTGTCATGCGTTCTCTGCTCACATTGAGAACATTGGGAGTTTTTGTGAGTATTTATGGATGTGAATAGTAGGTGATGTAGGGAGAAGCTGGCTTGGAAGTGAGGCGGGTTCCTAGTCGTCTGACTCGGACCAGTGACGTGGCACTTCATATGTTTTTTTGGTTGCTGTCTTTGGATATGAATTTGAACGTGATGTCCTCTCAAGACTTAGACAATTGGACTGATGTTTATATTTATAAACAGATTTTGGTACGAGAAGTACCCGTGCAATGGTGTGCTAGCAGCATTTTCTCAGATAGATTGATAGATTGATTGATGGATTGATTTACAGATAGATAGATACTTTATTGATCACCAAGGGGAAATTCAATTTCTTTTTCGCCTTAGCCTGTCAATCTTCCTGTAGTTCATCAAGTCAATGATGTCATTTATTTACCAGTCCTTTTTTGGACCTTTATATCAACAGGACAGTCCAAAGAAAGTGCCAGATTGTAACTGACTTCTAAAAGCCAAGGCTTGAAGTTGGAATCGATGAGGATTTCAAATCCAAACAGCTCCACACAGCTCATCTGATGCCAGAGCTGAACTTCACTGACGTGTTGGCTGTGAAGGAAGCTGCGGAATTTACTCATGCTCCACTTACACCCCTGACCTACGCCTTCTTTATCCGTGCTGTAGAATAAACCCAATTTGTTGATTTGTCAGGTGAGAGAACAGGTTGTCTAGGGATGCCAGATCGTATTTCTCAGTCGATGTAGATCGTAAGAGGGTGGAAACTCTTCACACACGTAAATGCACAGGTCAAATTTGTGGCCTGAGATCAGAAACGGGTTGCTTGTATATTTCTGTACAATCACTGGTGAGTCATAAGTCAAGTGTTTGATATTCTCAAAGATAAAGATGCCTCTCCCTCGAGAGAGATCCACTGCCTTACAGATCCAGTCCACGTGCTTTCCTCTGTTTTTTTCATACTCCTCCAGAAACCTGGTCTAATCGTTCGGCAGGATGAAGGCCAGGGGACTGAAGTCATGAAGTGCAGGGCCATACGTGCCTCTCGTTCTTCTCAGGTTCTGTGCCAGGCTATCCTCTTGTGAGATAATCGTTGTAATAGGGTGGTGATTCAGCCTCTGAAAGTACAACACATTCTCATCGTCTGAGCTGCGGAAAGCCGAGCTGCGCCAGTACAGATTCCAGTCTCTTTCCTCCTGCTCCTGAGGGTCAAACTCCTCCCAGCACCTCCTCATGCACCACGTATGGAGCGTTCTCGTAGAGCCGGAACACCAGGGGGGTATTAACACATGGCCTTGTAGACATGGAGAGAACTACACAGCTTTCAACAAAGCGAGGAAATGGAGTATTCCTAAAGGAGAGAAAACAAAAACATAATGAAACGTCGCCTTGTGCCCGATGCTTCCTGGGATAGGCTCCAGGTTCCCCGCGGCCCTGAAGATGGAGTAAGCGGTAGAAGATGGATGGATGGATAATGAAACGTACAACTGAACATTAGCATAAATGCAAAATCGTAAAACTGAAGACGCCACTGACAAATCCCTTTGACAACTACAGCCCCCCCCCCCCAACTCAGGATTTATTGGCATAACACATCATGAGTCCACATACAATCCAACAGCATTAAATATCAAGTATGATGTGTCATGTAATAAATAAAAAATAGTTATTGTTGGCAAGTTGTCACCCTATCAGTGATTATTTTCCTGTAACAACATGCCCCCAAGGGTTTTATTCCTTACTTATTCTTACAGGTTAGGTAACCAGGAAGTAAAGAAAGTTAATTATAAACAATCTCATATCTTTTCTTACATATATACGGGTAGGTTTCTAGCAGAGTTTTTGCAGATTTTGTTTTTCTAGGGCTTGGCATTCTCTCACAGGCAACTGCTTTTACGGGTTTCACTTGAAAAATAATTTAAAAATAAATTTCAACGATATCAGTGTAGACCGGAAGTGTGAGGTGGTTCAGGACAAGGTTGCTATTGAAGGTTCGGGTTTCTGTTTTTAATCCAACAATGCACTCTGAGTTTTCAATTAAGGTGAGAATATAAGGTAACGTCCCTACAGTACAGAATTTAATTAAATATTCAGGTTATAAATATTCTATTAAATTGAAAATATAATTTGACTATCCAATTTTTCTTCTTCTATTCTTCTTCCAGTAGGTGGCGCTGTTCTGAAACTGCTCAGGTAGAATCTGGGCATGATGGATATCATGCAGGAAAGTGCTATTTGTACTACCTCTTGACCAGTAGAGGGCAGTGCGCAGAAACACAGGTAATCTCTGCAAAAAAAAATTTCTCTTTTCATAATTTAATGTTGATTGGCAACAACAATAAACATTTTAAATTACAGTCTGTCCTGTTCTACCTGTGTTTCCTGCTGTTGTCATGGTTACTCATGGGTTGATTGATAAGAGCACATTTGTTCATTATTTTATTAATTAGTTTGCCTTGTTAGTATTGTTAGTACGTATGTAGAGCACACTGTTACACTGTTTTCTCTTTAAAGTGTTTGCTTTTCCTTCATTTATTAAAGTTAATCTACTGCTACGACTCGCTTCATCATCTCTGTGGACCTATGACACAGTGAAACGAGTTGACCATTTCCTGCTTCGCACTCCCTCCTCACTCCCTCACTCATAATATTAAAAAAAATATGATTAAATTCAAAATAAATGTAAAATACTAGCAGAAAAGTTTTTAACATGCTTAATGAAGCACTAACATACACCTATGTCTATATTAAGTAATTGTATAGCTAAAAAAAAAAAAAAACCAACTTTGTCTGGATAAAACTAAATGAATAAATAAAATATATTAACAAACCCAAAAAATGGATTAGACTTTTCTTTAATTAAGGATTCACACACAACTAGGTGTGCATTAAATGATTTTATTGTACGATGTGGAATATGCGAAACATACTGTGTATCCGCAGTGAAAAGTTAAAGCTACCATTGTTTTTTGAAGTTCACATTTTGATGGGAAAGATAATAAAAACAGTTCGTTTAAATCAGTTATTTTATCTACAGGTCGTTACTTCCTAAATTAGATACAGATAAAGGAGCACAATTAGAGTTCGATCTACTTTAATGAACTAGTGAGAGAGATTATGCGTATGTGAATTACGTGTTTCTTATGCTGCATCTCTCTACTAATAGTGAAGTGGGGTTTATCCATCCATTCATCCATCCATCTTCTACCGCTTACTCCTTTTCAGGGTCACAGGGAACCTGGAGCCTATCCCAGGAAGCATCGAGCACAAGGCGGGGTACACCCTGGACAGGGTGCCAGTCCATCGCAGGGCACAGTTAAGTGGGGTTTAGTTACTTCAAAAACAGAAATAAACATATAGAGAGAAATATAATGTGATTTCAGTTGTTCAGCTATTATTGATCAATCACAGGACAGCATTAACAACTTCTGTGCACAAGTCCACATATATTACACCAAATAGGCCTATATTGTAATGACATGCCTTACAGCAGTAAACATTGATTAGAGGGTTATTACTGACTTGATAACATCAATGATTTATTTTGAAAGTCAGTTGGCCTTTTTGACACCTGCATGTTGCTGTAACCTGTTTCATCAAACACTAAATTTCAGTGAAGATTCAAGATGTCCTTTGCTGTAAAAACAACGTTATAAGATTAATTTCAATTGGATCGCTAATCATCCACATGGGTTATGGGGGGTTGGACCCTTATGATTGCCACTTATATTATATAAGCTATATTTTGTATTTAATTATAGTAGTATACATGATATATGTATGCCAGTATGACTGTTACATTCGGCCTTTATTAAGCCTGTCTAATAACTACTGAAATGTGATTGACCAATAGCAGCCATGTTTCTCAAAATACACAACTGTCATCATGGAATATAATGACAATACAGACAAAGACACTGCATTCCAATTTTGAAGTCAAACAGACTAACAGTTCTAAAGTTACAGCAACTTTCAGAGCAGTGGCAAAATGAAGAGTTAAACAAACATAGCAAGAAGAATCAAACTGCAAAAATGAACAATTAAAGACATTTGGAAATGACAAAGGTAATTTTTTGGCAGCATGATTGAAAAATCATCAATACAATCAACTGTATGCTTGAATTATTTATCATATTTGACCAATAGGTGGGGCTGTGACAAAATTGATGTGATGTGGTCAGTGTGGGGTCACAATGACACACACAAATTTCGGTGTCAATATGCCAAAGCCTTGCAGAGATACAGCCTCTGAATAGTTTTGACATCATGTCATCAAAGTTGTTGATGTGTTAAACAATAACAGTTTACTACATGAACACATAATCCATAACTTTGTGCCAGCATGGTCTGAAGATAATCCGAATCGAATTTGGTGAAAATCGGGCCAATGCTCAGCAATGGCAGACAGCAAGTTTGGTTGACCATGGCATAATTGGTATCATTGTGCTCAACATGACTCTAAGAATATATCAAGTCCAGATTTTTTACAATAGGCAAAAGTAATGAAAAGATGTTAGCATTCCAAAAATGTGTTTCCAAAAACACTGCAGGTACCGTCAAGTTATGATGTAAATGACAGGTACTAAATTTGGTCTGGATACGCGAATGCACAATGGAGATATAGCCTCACAACCATTTTGATATGCTCAACATTGGATTTGCTTGCGTGTTGTTCGAGAATGGCTTGGTCTATCAAAAAGCTTTTGATAACTTTTTTTGCCAACATCGTGTGCCGATGATCTTTTTCAAATTTTCAAAAATCGGACAAACAGTCTAGGTCTAGGTGGACTTTGAAAAAGTATCTTTTTAAAGAAAATCAAAATGGCGGATAGGAAGTTTGACTGACTAAGGCGAAATTTGTATCTATGTTCTCAGCATGACCAAAGGAATGTAGTAAGATGTAGTTTGGTGGCACTGCCCTGAAACCTTTTGAGTACTTTCAGGGCATGGTGCAAAAAAAAACATACCAAGTTTCGTAACGATATGCCAAGGCATTCATAAAATATAGCATTTTATGAAAAATTCAAAATGGCTGACGCCCAAAATGGCCAATATGGGAAAATTGGGTATCGTCTGACTCGACATGCAGCACCAAATCTAAAGAGACCAGTGATATCTGTTCAAACCTTTTAGAAGTTATAAGCAAAAATATACATTTTTCATATCTCCTGACCTCTAGGTGGCACTGTGCCAAAACACTGCACGTAGCCTCAAGTCATGCTTGTGGTGACATCAAGACTCGTCTCAATATGATAATTTCAATTGTGGAAATATAGCCTCACGTTCAATATGGTGTGCTTTTTGTCAAATTTGTTAGCCCGTAGGGTTTATCAAAAAGCTTTAAATATCTTTACGCCAGCATGGTCTGAAGATGATCTGAAGATGATCTGAAGATGATCTGAGCCAATTTTGGTGAAAATCGGAATTACCGTCTAGGACGAGTAAAAAAAAAAAAGTAGGTTTTTAAAAAAAAATTCAAAATGGCGGAAAATTTTTCCAATACAAAAAATGATATCATACTCGAATCGGCTTGAGCCAAGGAATCAGAGGGGGGAAGAATACCATTTCTACGACTCACAGTTAAAAAGTTATAAACATAAACGTGAGTGCAAATTTGCACCATTGGTGGTGCTAGAGGGATTGAGTTACAGACTCCAAAATTGCTGTGGTTAATGTTCAGACTCTACTCTATCAGTGTGACAAATTTCACAACTTTTTACTATATGGTTCTATGGGCTGCCATAGACTTCCAGAGCGGAAAAAGGATAATAATAATAATAAGAAGAAAACTAACGATCACTATAGGTGCCAACGCACATTCGGGGCTTGACCCCTAATAATAATAATAATAAGCAGAAGAACACTAAGGATTACAATATGTGCCTACGTCCCTTTGGGGCTTGACCCCTAATAATAATAATAATAAGAAGAAGAAGAAGAAGAAGAAGAAGAAGAAGAAGAAGAGAAGAAGAAGAACACTAAGAATTACAATAGGTGCCTACGTCCCTTCAGGGCTTGACCCCCAATAATAAGAAAACTAATGAACGCAATAGGGGTCTTCACCCCTTTGGGGCGTGAGACCTAATAATAATAATAATAATAATAATAATAATAATAATAATAATAATGTTATTTATGTATTTATTTAACCACAAAGAGGTTAGCTATGACTAACGAAGCCACCATTCATGCTTTATCTGCTCCCCATTTAAAAAAATTAACAAATAATAAAAATAAAAAAAAACGGATTCTATTTTCTGTTTCACATATTCTTGCCTATAATCTTGTCTGACTAATTCCTTTCTGGTTTTTCTCTGTGCCTTTAACGTGCATCTCGTCCAGCTTGTCTGTGTTGCGTTTCACTGCTGGAGTGGGATGCTTGTACTCATTGTACTCCATCCAGAAGTACATCAACATGGCCAGCAAAAGGACTGAGATGAGGATGTAGAGTTTGGTGGACAGACAGATGAACGTGCTGTATGCGAAGGGCATCAAGAAGCCCGAACACTCCCACATGCGATAATTAGCAAATGCTGCCTCATGTTGGTCAGAGAACAGAGTACCGTACAGTGCTGAAATGCAAACACACATGGAAAGTTGTTAGAACCTCCTCTGTGAAGTAGTGTTAAGGGTGTCTTTCAGGACAGCTGACTCTATTTCTCAGTGCAATTTATCTCAGTGTGACATAATGGTTATAATGTGACATAGCTTGCTAAGTCAGACATATCTGGAAATGTACAGTATGCTAACAAAAGCCTATGTTATGTCTGTCAGGTGTTATGTCAACTTGACAAACAGTTTTTATAACATTTGATGTTATAACATGTTAAATATATTTTTGTTTTTCCAAAAATATTTTAGGGTTATATCAATGCGTTATATAGTTGCTGTGTATGATTATAAACACTGGCTTTATTAGATTGATTCTTATGTAAGAAAGATGTCTCAGTTGTTACGAGTCTCACCGTTGGCCTGTGTTTGCCACACAGCATCTGCCACACCCCAGAGAGCAGGAAACACAAAGAGGACGGGCAGCTCGTCCGGATGAGGCCTCCAGTACAGCAGAGCTATCATACAACTCAGGTTTATCACAGCGGCTGTGAGGAGAAAGAGATGAAATACCAATAAGACCTGCCTGTCCTTCACCAGCTGGGCTTTTACACACCTGGGACAGTGACAGCTAATTTACAGGTATTCACACAGGTACTCAAAAACATACAGAGTTTATGATTTTTTTTTTGTCATTTTACTGAGATACCAGGAAGCATAAACTACTCAGTTTATTATTAGTCCTAGATTATGTGGAGCATCTGCTGTACAAGTATCGGTGTATGAGCTGTTACTGTAGACAGTTAATATAAACCTGTTGCTAATTTTACATGTTACATGACATTAACACCTTATGATCACAGATTAACCCTCTCAGGTATAAATAAAAAAAAAAATATCAAACTAAACCTTAGGCAACATTAGAAACATTTACTCAATATATTAATTGTATAAATAAGTTTTTCGATGCTAAACAGTTTTATCCAGGAGCCATTTTGAACGCATTTAATTAATAGACATCAAACATATTGCATATGTCACAGCAGCAGATACCTAATTTTTTCATGAACCCTTGCCAAATTCCAGATGTGAATTTTGAGCATATTTAACCTAAGAGAAGAATTGTGCCCAGTCCTCCTGGTAGTTGGCACAGTAGGTGTGCAAGAAGGGCCTGATCTCCTGGATTGTCTCCTCCAGTTGGTCATATGGTTGGTGATGACATCTAATATTTCATGAATCCTCGCCAAATTCCGGATGTGAAATTGGCTTCAGAGTCACTCACTATTTCTTTAGGGATGCCAAAGTATTTAAATATGTGATTGAACACCAGTTCTGCTGTATCAGAGGCTGATGGTAGGCAGGGGGAGAGGTATTAGGCATAGAGACTTGGAAAATCAGTCGATGATCACCATGATGTGTTGAGCTGTGATGGGGAAGATCAGTGATTAAATCAATGGGGGTGAGAAAGGAATCTGGCTGGACTCATCATGTTGGAGTGAGACATGCTGCGTGTGAATTCAGCAGCGCTTTGGATCCCTTACTTCAGGGTAAGGAGTCACTCGTGAATCTCCTTGCCCTGATGTGAACACTGAGATTGAACACTCTTTGGAAGAGTTGAAAGAAGCGTTCATAGTAGATAATATGCTCTACAACTTGTGATCAAACTGTTTTGGCCCATGCTAGCGCCTTGTCAGTGAGCAGATGAATTGAGCAATTTTGGTTTGATCCGGGCGACCCCTTCTTAACCAGCGAAATGGAGTGAACGTTGGAGCATGAAACCTTTACAAACAGCTGGGTCACCAGCATACTTTTCTGGATGGGCGATGAGTGACGAGATAGATCATTTTAAAATTAACTTGGTGTAGGTGTAATGGTGTGTATGCAGTGTAAATAAGACTCATGTATAGTCCTTGTGGAAATATGATTGGTTGTAATATTTATACAAATTTATACAAAGTTTTAACATTCAGTGATTTTGTTGGTATGCCAATGAATTTTATTTGATATATAATCTGTGGGTACTTGGAAGGTGCCAGTGAGAACAATATCAGTAAACAAAAAGTGTGTTTTTCATAGAAATGTAACCTATAAATATTCATCCTCTAAAATGATACACAGGCATTGCAATAATGTACCATCACTAAAATACTTCCCACCTCGGGCTACTCTGATTAAACTGACTTACCAAGGCAGAAGAGGGGGATCCTCCCGGTGTACTGCGCAAGCTTCCCAAATGAGAAAGAGCTCAGCGAACTCACAGCGCCGAAGCAGATCATTACAAATCCAACATAATGGATTCCCATTGCACAGGTCACATAATTCTGCAAAGACAATCACAAACTTGTTGTTCTCTGAAGAATATTCACAAATGCACTTAATTCTAAAATGTTTTGCAATACGGCTCTGGACTACAATACCCATACAGCATGTCACATGCTTACTGCACACACCATGTCACATGAAAATGAGCACCTGAATCACATCGTTGTCTAATTGTCACACATATTTATGCTTAGTATTGTATATCACTCCTTGTCGGTCTTTAGTCATTGTCATAATTCTCTTGTTTCATGTTCATGTCGTTGTCTAGCCTCATTATTTCTCATCCATGTTTCCTACTCTATCTATTTCATTGGAAATAAATGTTTACTTGCACTTGCATCTGCCTCCTCTACTATTCCTGACAACCAGTTGCATTTTGATTGTTGTTTTTAATGCTTTGATGAATTCTGTACATTCGATTATTCCTTAATTGCTTATTTTATTATTTGTTTTCATACCATATGGGTTAACAGATGTCTCTATCAGGTGACCCTGAATTCAGTATGAATTTCATTGCATTAGAAAATAACCAAGTGGCATTTATTTTAAAGAACAATAACAGAAGAATTGTCCAAGCAAAAATATTTCCCCAAAAATTATAGATACACTTTTCTTAATTAGACAAGAAATTATTTGGACACTTAAGCCTATTCTGGTTGTCACAGTTAATCCATAGTTAATGTGATGAACTACATCTTGTAGATACTCTGCTATGAAAACTTGTATGAAATTGGTCCTAAAGGGAAGCACATTTTGAGAAAAGGTCTAGATGTATCTCTTTGCACAAAGAAGGCCACTCTATTCACCAGATCAAATGAAAATAAAAAAAAGTTAAAAGATGAAGGACTTGTGAATGAGAATAACCAGCATCAACGAGAATGATCAGATACAACTTGAATAGGTAAACATAAAACTGCATTAAAAGCACTAAAAACACTGAGGTGATTGGGCTATTTCCCCTACAGTGGTGATGGTGAGAATATGTTCACTGATGGCATCATGAACTCAGAAGGCATTTTGGATGCAAGCTTGCAAAAATCAGCAAGAGACAGAGGTGGATTTGTCAGCAAGATAATAATCCAAAACACTAGTCGCCTTTTGAAAGAACACTTTCTAGAGCCCTGACCTAAACCCTATAAAGAAATTAGCAGGTTGTTAGAACTGAAGATTTTGTTGGTTGAAACTTGGGGGAAATTTCCACCACAACTGTTACAGAAATTGCTTGATTACATGCAAAGACGCTTTCAAGAAGTTCTGAGAAACAAAGGATGGCAAACTAAATTCAAAAACACTGTAAGTAAAACCTTGATCTTTGACCCTGATCTTTAATAAAACCTGGACTGAGTGTCCAAATTCTTTTTTGTCTTATCATCACCAGTTTATCCATTATTTTTAAAATATATTTTTTAAACATAATCTATATTTTGGGAAATAATTTGCTTGAAATGTGCACATGTGGTATCTTTCTTTACCATAAATACCATTTGGTTTGACATGCAGTTGGTTGGTTGTTTTCTAATACAGTGAAAATAATACACTTGTAAGTGAGGCTTAATACTTTTTGGGATTACTGTGTATGATAAATGTGTATATAAGTAATTATATTCGCAGATCTGTTCACCTTTGTGTATTCACCGGTGAGGAAGCTTTGCTCGAATCCACTGTACATAGTCAAGGGAATGAGCATTAACAGCCTCTTATCTCCTAAAAGCCTGAACGTGGACAGGAAGGTACTGCAGAACGTTTGGTTGTCTTTGCGAAACTTCTTTGCATCTTGTCCATCAATGTTGTCCAGGAAAACTGCCACAAGGACCATCGCCAGAACCCCCACACCTACAGAGGTATCGCTCAGCTGAGTTATATACAGTACTTAAATACAGACTTTTACAAGAATTCAACAATGCTGTGTAGAAAAGCTAATAACTGTTTGGTATTTAAAACTGTTTACCAATGTAGCAGCCCAAAAGTATGTTTACGAGATTCTGCTCCGGCCGTGTGAAGTTCCCCGTGGTGGTGAAGTTCTCATTGCACAGTGCAGCACCACAGAACTGCAGTCTCTCCTCAGGGATTTCAGCTTAGAGAACAGACACCAATATTGTATAACGTATACTAGTCTAAGTCTAATCATCACAATCAGAGACATGTGTCATGTTCTGTTGCAGTTGTACCAATGTTAGCGTCTTGTTGAAATATAAGTGATGACATGAGGTTTCCCCATACGGCAGAAGACTGGAAGATGAAAAAGAAAAGGCCAAAGTATTGGTTTATGATATCCTGGCCTTTCTTGTTTTCTTTCTCCGCCTCTACATTCCCACTGATTGTAAGGTACGTGCACTTGGCAGACCAAAGTGGAGAGCCTCCCAAACCCAGAATAGCAGATGTAGCGATCAGACTGGGCCTGCGGATGTAACACACTTCGTTAAAGATTCACTGCTAACATTTTTTTTACATGTGCATCTTAAAAAAAAATGTATATCTTGGAAAAGTTCTTTTTTTTCTGTAATTTAATTCAAAAAGTGGAACTTTTCTATATTCTAGACTCATTACACATAAAGTGAAATATTTCAAGCCTTCTTGTGCGTTAATCTTGATTTTTCCGGTTTCCTCCCCCAGTCCAAAGACATGCATGGTAGGCTGATTGGCGTGTCTAAAGTGTCCGTAGTGTATGAATGGGTGTTTGAGTGTGTATGTGACTGTGCCCTGTGATAGCCTGGCACCCTGTCCAGGGTGTACCCCGCCTTGTGCCCGATGCTCCCTGGGATTGGCTCCAGGTTCCCTGCGACCCTGAAGAAGGAGTAAGCGGTAGAAGATGGATGGATGGATTACGGCTTACAGCTCTTGGAAATCAAAAATCCGGTATCTCATAATATTCGAATAAAGAATTTATAATACAGAATTTCAACCTGAGAAGCACTCAAATCAGTTAATTAACTCAAAACACCTGCAAAGGTTTCCTGAGCCTTTAATCTCTCAGTCTGGTTCAGTACACAACCACATTCAATTTTCAGATGAAAGTCAATTTTGCATTTCATTTGGAAATCTAGGTCCCAGAGTCTGGAGGAACAGAAGTCTGGAGTGGAGAGGAACAGAATCCAAGGTGTTTGAAGTCCAGTGTGACGTTAAGGAAAATATGTGTTTATTTAGTGAAATCTCCTAAATGTAATTGAACTTATATTTAGTCACTGTAAACCATTGAAAACAGGGGGAAAAAAGTATACCTAAAAGGCTACATTGTTAGGAAAATGGGTTCCTCATGGGTTCTGTCTATAAAGTGGCTACTTAGAACCCTCTCTGACAATGATACACTGTTACTCGGTTTGACATAAAACCCTTAGGTATGTTCTGAATCCAACTGCATCTCCTTCAGCTGTAATAAGTAACTCTATCATGTAAAACTCTGCCAGCATTTATTCGGATTTTCTGATTTTACTGATGAGTTTTTTTGAAGCACAGATTGTTTTTATTGTTGTTTTTTTGTTTTTACAAGAGAATTATCTGGCTGTGCTGGGTGCTTAGTGTTTTCAGACTGAGATGAGGGCAGAATGAAGATTCTTGGGAGTATGGGGAATAAAGACCACCTGCTTGACAATCATCAAGTCCAACTAAGAAACCACACCATCTGAGCCCATGCAGCCAGGACACGCCAGTCCTAATGATGCAGAGAGAGAAAGACGCCGCAGAGAACAACATTGCTTCTACTGAATTGGAGCCACCCAGATCATTGGGCAATGTTCCCTATGCTCCAAACACACTGTCAAGCATGGTTCAAGCTCCAGTGGGAGTTCTGCCTCCCACTCTAAAACAGTGAGTCCATACTATGTATCTCACCGATCACTTATGATCCACGTGGTCTCTTTTCTGGCAGTGCTGACTGATTCGGGATCAGCTGGCAATTTCATCTACCAGGAGACCTTGAACCACCTGAACCACCTGAACATGCCCCTGCAGCAACTCCTTCACATCCATACCATTGACGGAGAGCCCATGAGGTGTCATCAGTCTGTGCACATAACCTCTCACTACATCAGGAGCAGATCTCTTTCTTATTAACTTGTGGCTTACATGTGACCTAAGCACTCTGTCATCCTGGGCTTCCCATGAATGCAACACCACACAACCCACAAATATCCTGGATGGACAAAGACATTACCTACTGGTCAGTCCACTGTCACAGTAATTGCTTCCAATCCCCCCAGCTGCTTGTGGCCTCATCCTCTGTGGAAAGTCCAGTGGACCAAGCACTCTTCACCATCCCATTGGAATACCTTGATCTGAAGGAGGCTTTCAGCAAAATAAAGACCAGCGTATTACCCCCACATTGTTCCTATGATTGTAGCATCGAGCTGCTGCCTGGGACCACTCCCTTTCACAATAGGATTTACCCCCTTTCTCTAGCTGAGCAGGAAGCCATGCATTGACTACCGGGGACTGAAACAGGTGGCAGTTACTGTAAGAACTGGTACCCTCTGACTCTGGTCCCTGCAGTCCTCGAGCTGTTCCTTTCTGCCCACATTTTCACAAAGCTGGATCTCTACAGTGCATACAATCTGGTACATATCCAGGAGGGAGATGAGTGGATTCAGCATCAGCTCTGGCCACTACAAACACCTGGTAATGCCATATGGGCTCTTTAGCACCCCTCAGTTTTCCAGTGCCTCATAAATGACATATTGAGGGATATGCTGGTAAGATATGTCATAGCATATATGGACAGTATTCTGATCTACATGTCCTAATATGAAAATCATATGCTCCATGTTCACCAAGTCCTCTGGTGGGTCATGCAGCACAAGTTACAGTCACTGTCCAAATACATAAGTATTTGGACAGTGATATGATTTTTGTCATTTCACCTATAAACATCACCACAATAGATTTGAAATGAAGCAATCAAGCAGTCGAAATGTAGACTTTCAGCTTTAATTCAAGGCGTTTAAGAAAAATATTGCATTAACTGTTTAGGAATTACAGCCATTTTTTCATAGTTCCTCCATTTTAACAGGCTCAAAAGTAATGGGACAGTTGATTCATAAGAAGGTTCATAGCCAAGTATGGCCTATTTCCTCATTATTTCATGACAAATTGAAGAGATTTGGAGTTGAAGTTTGAAGTGTTGAATTTTTCATTTGGTAGCTGTTCATATGACCTCTCAATATGTGGTCCAAATAGGTATCAATGCAAGTGAAGGAGGCCATCAATAGGCTCTAGGACACAACTGTATATGTCAAGGGTGAAAATTGCGAGTTCCACCACCGCATCTCATTCTGGGGCTACATCAGTGCCGCAGAGACAGACTGGCCTACAAAACAATCAAGAACCCGCAGCAATTCCTCGGCTTTGCTAATTTCTATCAGTGTTTCATCAGAGATTCAGCTCCATAGCACTTCCCCTGACATTGCTCCTCAGAAAGGTGTCAAAGCACCGGCCTGGAGCCCAGTAGCTGAGAAGGCTTTCAACCAGCTCAACGCCCCATTTACCCCACGATCTATTGAGGCCCTTCTATCAAGATAGGAGTTGCAGCCATCCTTTCTCAGCCATTCAAGGACAAGCCCAAGCTACATCCCATGGCATTCTTCTCCAGGAAGTTATCTCCAGCCAAATAAAATTATTATATTTGGAAGTGGGAGCTATTGGCTGTGAATTTAGCCCTGAAGGCGTGGCACCATTGGCTGGAAGGGGCCATACCTTGGGCTCCTCAGAACTGTGATGTGTCTGAAACCCTGTCAAACCTGCTGGTCTTTATTCTTTGCCAGGTTTCAGTTCACATTTAGGGCCGGATCCAAGAATACCAAGGTGGATGCTTTATCCCATATGCATGTCACCGGCCCAACAGACTTATCATCTGCAAGTACTGGTGGCAAAACATGCATGTGGATGTGCAGTCTCTCAGTCTCTTCATGTACAGCTTGTGCCCAATCCACATGAATGATACCATGAACCCCACCAGCCAGCAAGCTCCTGCATCTGCCTACACCCCAGCAACCCTGGTCCCACATTGTGGTCGATTTGATCACTGACCTGCAGGAATCCAGGCAGTGGACAATGGTGGCTCATGGTGATCAGAAGTTCAGGGTCTCAAGCCCCAGTAATGTCAAGCTGCTACTGTTGGGCCCTTGAGCAAGGCCCTTAACCCTCTCTGCACCAGGGGCACTGTATCATGGCTTATCCTGCGCACTGACTCCAGCTTCCTAAAAAGCTGGGATATGTGAAGAAAAGAATTTCACTGTGCTGTAATGTATATGTGACAAATAAAAGGCTGCTTCTTCTTCTTCTATCCTACGGGCATACTGCCATTGACCGCTTCTCAAAGTCACTACGCTTCATCCCAATGCTCTGTCTTCCCATTGCCTTTGCCACAGCTGAGCTTCTCTTCAACCACGTGTTCAGGTACTTCAGAATTCCGGAAGACATCGAGGACATCGTCAGCGACATCATCAATCACCTCAGGCGTATGGGTCAGCTTTATGGACAAACTGGGGGTAACCATAAGTCTGACGTTCTGGCATCACCCTCAGGCCAATGGGCAGGTGGAACGAACATTTCACGCTAGTCACCACAAATGCCCTAGGCTACAACCAAGAGGGTCATGGCTCGTTGAATCTTGATCTCACCAAAGCCTGTTTTTTTGACCCTGTCTCTGCTTCATGATTTCCATGGTTTGCTCCGGTTTACTCAAAGACATGCATTGTAGACTGATTGGAATCTCCAAAATGTCTGCAGTGAAAGAATGGGTATGTGAATATGTGTGGTTGTGCACTAAAAAAATGTTCGTGTGTCTTAAAAGACACCAAACATATATTAGTAAATCAATGAAGTAGTTTTTAGAATGAACCAATGGATGAACAAAGATGTTGTAGAGTATTTATTAGAGTATTTTTTATAGAGATTTTATAGAATTTTATCATTTCTGAATTTTACAGACTACCTATAATGTCTATTAAATTTACAGAATGTTTATTTAAAAAATAGTATTTATATCTTATCATACACTCTTTTTTTTTTTTTTAATCATTTGTAATAATGAACCTCAATAAAATTAGGTTAGGTTCGTTATTACAAATGTCTTGTTGGTATAGGCCTACTGTCACGTGGCGTGACGGCAGGAAGCAGGCGGGATACATTTGCAGTACAAACGGTGAGTTTTATTTACAGGTGATGAAACAAACAAAAACAGAAACAAAGCTCTCTCTCTACAACTAAGCCTAACTGGATTATAACTTTGGCTAAAAGCTAACGCTAAGGCTATGGCATAAAACGGACATGAACCCAAAGCTCGCGTAAGTCGCACTCGCGCTGTGAATGGCAGGCGTACATAAATGCACGGAAGTCCAAGCATTCACCCACGCTGTGTAAAGCACAGCGCACGGTATACATCTATGCAGTCATTAGCTCGCGATATCTTCCAGCTGCGAGCGCTTCCGTATTCGTCACATGACACGAGGGGGCGAAAACATGACGTCAACCAGTACAAATACTTTTTTTTCTTCTATATTTTGTCCCAAGGGTATGCAAACATTTGCACTCAGATATTTGCCCCCCCCCCCACCCTTTCTGCATGTTCCTGCTTTTAAAATCATTTTTCATTTGTGTTTGTTGACGAACAGGCTCACCATCCAGGAAGGAGATTTCCAAATGAATAGCTGATGTAGCACGCCATGCAGATGAAGACGGTCCATTTACAGCCCAGGTTTTTGATCATGATGGGAGGCAGGAACATGGAGGACAGAATGATGGTTCCATAGATGACGCTCAGTGAGATAACACCCATTCCTTGCTCTGCATAGCTCGCGATATCTTCCAGCTGCGAGCGCTTCCGCATACGTCACATGACGCGAGGGGGCGAAAACATGACGTCAACCCGGAAACAGCATGCACGTGTGCGGTAGCGCGCCGCTGCACAGGGGAAAATCGTGACAGAATCCCCCACCGCCCCCCCGCCCCCCAAGGCACTCCTCCCGGAGTGCCAAGAGTCCTCCCCTTTCATTGGTGGCCCCGGGCCCCTGGGCTGAATGACCCCTACAGCACAAGGAAACCGCACGCTGTTCTTGGCGGAGCAGGGAAGCGGAGCAAGGTCTACAGCCGGGCAGACAGTATGAGCGACGTTCTCCGCGGTGCTTGGGAGCGGTGCATTTTCCTCAGCTGAGAGTGGAGGCTGGACGGCGTCCCTAGCGAAACAGACAGGGCTCAGAGGCGTGGCTTGAGTGAGGGACGCGGCTAGAGCTTTGACGTGAGCCGTGGGAGGCGTGGCTGTGGCTTGAGCGAGAGGCGTGGCTGTGGCGAGAGACGTGGCTCTGGCTGGAGCGAGAGACGTGGCTTGAGCTTGAGACTGAGTCTGGACTTGGACGCTGTGAGCTTGAGACTGTGTCTGCACGTGGACGCTATTAGCTTGAGACTGTGTCTGGACGTGGACGCTGTGAGCTTGAGACTGTGTCTGGACGTGGATGCTGTGAGCTTGAGACTGTGTCTGGACGTGGACGCTGTTAGCTTGAGACTGTGTCTGGACGTGAATTCTGTTAGCTTGAGACTGTGTCTGGATGTGGTGAAGCTGGGTCTCTGCACTGTTCCTTCTCTCCTTTTCCTCCTCCAGGAGCTCCCTTAGTCGGTTACATTCCTCCTCTAGTTGACAAAGCCGTATGCTCAGAACCCGTTTCCGGAGTGTCTCCTCTTGCAGCAAGACCTGTGTTGCTTGTAGTTGTGACTCCACAGATGAGCCCTCTTCAGTACCTTTGACGGAGCTACTCCGAGTGATTGTACCTGGAGCTTGAGGAACGGCCGGAATCTGAAACATGGTAGGAACTTGAAGCTGAACTTGAGCTTTGGCCAGAGCTTAAGGCTGAACTTGAGCTTCGGTTCGGACATGTGACTCAGCCTCGGCTTGAACTTGAGGCGTGGCCTGGACTGGAGGCGTGACTGTGGCCGGGACTGGAGCGAGAGGTGTGGCTGGGACTGGAGCGAGAGGCGTGGCTGGGACTGGAGCGAGAGGTGTGGCTGTGGCTAGAGCGAGAGGCGTGGCTGTGGCTAGAGTGAGAGGCGTGGCTGTGGCTGGAACGGGAGACGTGGCGTGGACCGGAGACGTGGTGTGGACCGGAGACGTGGCGTGGCTGGACTTTGACTGTAGCTTTCTCTGCCCTTCTCCCTTCTCTGTTTCGCTCGTTCATAGTACACGTGGAGAAGAGGTTCTGCATGAGTCCTCCCATTACCTTCCCGCAGCACTTTATCCAGGTCAAACTTTTGCCCTGGTTCTCCGAATTCCTCAAAAAACTGCTAAAAAAAACAGCCGAATATCCTCCAGCACCCCGGGTCTCTCAGCCACCATCTGTCGTGCCCACGTGCGAGCGAAACCCAAAAAGCGAGACATGATGAACAGGCTAAATTGTCCTACTGTTGGTTTCGGGTCGCACAGGCTGGCGAAATATTGCTGACATTCCATCTCGAAATAATCCGGGTAACCCAGGCCATCATACCGCGCAGGCATGTGCTCGAAAGTCCTCTGTGCGAAGCGCATGGAATCAAAGGCGGGGATATTTAGCGTGCAGTTTCGTGTTCGGCGTCTCCCCGTCCTCGTGCTGTATCCCTGTTATTGGCGGGTGAATCTGTCACGTGGCGTGACGGCAGGAAGCAGGCGGGATACATTTGCAGTACGAACGGTGAGGTTTATTTACAGGTGATGAAACAAACAAAAACAGAAACAAAGCTCTCTCTATAACAAAGCTAAACTGGATTATAACTTTGGCTAAAAGCTAAGGCTATGGCATAAAACGGACATGAACCCAAAGCTTGCGGAAAAGCATGCCGCTGCACGGGGGAGAATTGTGACACCCACATAAGTACAAATACTTTTTTTTCTTCTATATTTTGTCCCAAGTGTATGCAAACATTTGCACTCAGAACCCCCCCCGCCCCCCTTTCTGCATGTTCCTGCTTTTAAAATCATTTTTCATTTGTGTTTGTTGACGAACAGGCTCACCATCCAGGAAGGAGATTTCCAAATGAATAGCTGATGTAGCACGCCATGCAGATGAAGACGGTCCATTTACAGCCCAGGTTTTTGATCATGATGGGAGGCAGGAACATGGAGGACAGAATGATGGTTCCATAGATGACGCTCAGTGAGATAACACCCATTCCTTGCTCTGCATTTAGACTGCTCTGTGATACACAGTGTCATATACAGCATACTCTCAAAACCTAATTCAGCAACAGTTCAACTTTTTAAAAAAAAAAAAAACAACATTTGGTAATTCATTGAAATGCATATATATATAAATTACTTTTCAGAACTTGTATGATTTTTGTTTTAGAACTTTTATATGACTTTTATAAAACTATACAATGGACAGGTATGGAACATGAATGAACAAAAATGTTTCTGAACGCTATAACTACTTTGAACACGAGAACTTGGCTGTAATAACGTGGACTATTTCACAAGTACAACATTTGCATTCCTGTCGTTTTGCATTCTTTAAACATTTGCAAATGAATTATGTTAATTGAGATGAAGGGTGTCAAATTATCCATAACATCGTTAAATCTCCAGCTCTCAGACACTCACTGAACAGAGCAGCCGCAGAGAGAGGTGTGAGAGCAGCGGGAAAGCAAGTCCTCGTGCTTGTAGGACAGTTCTTTAATCAAATTTTGGTCTTAGATTATGTGAATGTCCAAAATACAAGTCCCTGTGTACAGTACAAGCGGTTACTGTAGAAATGGAAATGTATTGTATGTATGATAATGTGCGTTTATATAAACCTGTCATTTGCAGTTGTCCTACTGCTCGAGAAAATTAAGATTAAGAAATTACCTGTAGATTCTGTAGTCCTCCAAATGCCATAAACAAGAAAAAAAATCCAAAAGATACCACAAGCACATTTTTGGTATTTCGGCTTATCATTTTGGCAGATGAAATCTGTAAAAATCCTGCAAGTAGAAAAAAAGAGAGAGTTTCTGACTGTTGTATGTCAGATTTCCACACACTTCGTATACTGATGAACTGCAGTCTGTTGTGCTAGAGGGCAAAGTTCAGCACCTGGGGACCATAAAGCTGTGAGCAGAAAAGTCTGCCTTTGTCTTAAAACATGAACCTTTGATAGGCTCATGTTTTGAGTGTCAGGGAATATACTGTAATATCTAAACTTCCAAAACATACTGGTAAGATAGCATAACAGAAAAAATGCTGACCAATAAAAAGCAATGTAATTACTTTAGAAACAGGATATGATGGAATTTGCCTCAGGTGGAGGTAGTGGCTTTTGAGGCGAAATGACCACAGGCAAGTTAGCATTCATCACTATTTAGCTTTACTGCTGCTGAAAATGCCTGGCCGAGCTCTTGAAAATGTATTCACTGTAAAACAGTAACTCAGAGAGTGATAATTAACTGTACCTATCGCTTTAGCTTCAAAAGTGAACACCATGTACTGTTTCCTCAGTGTTGGCGTTACACTACTAGTGTCATGTGTTTATATGGGCTGTGAAATAAGGACTGAGATTATTCTATAATTCTCTTTGTCTGAATCTTATCTGAGGCTCTGAGTTAGGGTTAGCTAGCTGGATGCTAATCCAATCACAGTAGGGATGAGTGATGCTTTAACATACAGCTCGCGTTAACATTAGACATTCCCCTGACCTTTTTGAGAGTTAATGATAACCTAGCATTACAGTTGTTCACGATGATGTAATACAGAGGGTGGGTTAATGTTAACTACATTTAGCAAGTGTTCTGGACGAGGCAAGCTGGAGTAATTAGCATTAGGAGGATGGGTTAGAGTCGTGTTTCTTCATGTATTCTGTGAATGTCAATGCTGGGAAACAGGTGCAGACAGTCAGTGGCTAACGGAACTTAGCTAGCTCAGTAATCACCAGACCACCAGAGGACAACTGGGTGAAAGTGTTGTGGTCAGATGAGACCAAAACGGAGCTCTTTGGCATCAACTCAACTTGCCGTGTTTGGAGGAGAATGAATGTTGCCTATGACCCCAAGTACACCATCCCCACCGTCAAACATGGAGGTAGAAACATTATGCTTTGGGGGTGTTTTTCTGCTAAGGGGACAGGGCAACTTCACCGCATCAAAGGGACGATGGACGGGGCCATGTACCATCAAATCTTGGGTGAGAACCTCCTTCCCTCAGGCAGGGCATTGAAAATTAAAAGTAATTACTAAGTCATTACCAAGTATTAAGTCATGTTTTGCAGAGGGGTCAAATACTTATTTCCCTCATTAAAACGCAAATCAATTTATAACATTTTTGACATGCGTTTTTCTGGATTTTCTTGTTGTTATTCTGTCTCTCACTGTTCAAATAAACCTACCATTAAAATTCTAGACTGATCATTTCTTTGTTAGTGGGCAAACGTACAAAATCAGCAGGGGATCAAATACTTTTTTTCCCTCACTGTATAATGCCTTATGAATGCATTATTACGGGTTTTAAATGTATTTATAGGTCATTATACATATATACATCTTGTGGTAACACTTCCTGTGAAGGTCAAGTCTGTTGTATAATAAACTATGAACACATTCATAAATATGCTATAATGCCTAAGGCTTTATTTAAGGCTTTGCACATATTCTTGTAATTACTGTATGTATGAATATACATTACATGCATAGCTGTTATAATGACTTTAAGGGCTATAAGCCCTTTCTCACAGGATGTTTTTTTTTGTTTGTTTGTTTGTTTGTTGTTGCTCCATTTTTTGTGCATAAAATTTCCAATATTTTTGTGCAAAAATATTCTCAAACCAGTCCATCTGGCACAAACAACCATGCCATGGTCAAAGTCACTGAGAGCACATTTTCATCCTCTCTGAGGTTTGAAATTGAACTGAAACTCTTGACTTGTATCTGCAAGATTTTATGCATTGTGCTGCTGCCACTTGATTGTCTGATTGAATAATTGGATGAATGATCAAGTGTATGGGTGTTCATGTTGAAGTGGACGATAAGTGTAGCGCCGTGTAGTAAGACAAACCCTTTTCTCTATTACTAATTGCCACTGAAGTCCGAGAATCCCAGTGATGACCAAAATGTTCTGTTGACGTAACTGATACTTGTCAAATTTTATTGCGCTTTTTCTCTAATAAATCTGTACCATCCAGATAAAGTGTGATGGTATATCCTTTCTTCAGGATGTACCATTTACTGTAACCCTACTCAGTTCCTCAAGCATGCAGTCACACCTGAATAGCAAGGTCCAGTCACTAAAACCCACATGATAAGTGTGTGGGAAATGATTAATTTTTACTTTGTGATAGTCTTGTTCTGTTCATATTCATCTGAGGATAATGTCAAACTAGGTCATGTCATGTCATTTAGATTAGTACAGAATGTTTATCTTCCTACAGAGTCACAAACATGGTTTTTCTCTTAAGGGTTCGACCCTGAAACAAAGGCTGTTTGAACTGCCTCAAACTGCTCCTTATCGGTACATAGAAGTGTATCGTGCCTTGTGCGTCATATATAGAAGATATTCAGCACAAGCGCCTCAGAGCGCTCTCATTATTCTGTCCTGCTTTCTTCTATCCTGCATTCATCCTTCTGTAATAAACCTTTTCACCTGAGAGGACGAGTCTGCGAGTGCTGTCTAATTTCTGTGACATAAGATAAATGATACTGTGAGGGAAATAAGTATTGAATTTTTTTCAGCAAATATATTTCCATTGAGGTTATTCACATTAAATTTTTGGCAGGCGTCAGTATCATCTCGAGATATCCGGAGTTATATAGAATTCATGACATTAAAAGTCCTTGAATAAAGTTATGTAATAAAGTGGAATGATACAGGAAAAAAGTATTGAATACGCTAAGAAAGAGCAGTTCTCCATGTCCGTCATTCCAAACAAAGGCTTCTCCACGAAGTATTAAATACATTTCAGTTAGCGTGTTCAATACTTTTTTTCCCGTGTCGTTCCTCTTAATGACACATAACTTCATTTATGGTCTTTAATGTTTGGATTTCTTTATATGTGTGGATTTCTTGAGTTAATTCTGATGTCTGGTGAAAATTTCATGTGATCAACCTCATTGGAAATATATCTACTGAAGGAAATGTTGATACGTTCAATACTTATTTCCTCCACTGTAAGGCCATTGATTTTAAGTGTTTTACTGCTTGTTTACGGTGACGGCAGAATAAACTGTTTCTCTCCAAGAGTTCATATATACATCACACTATTCATTTAGTGTGTGTGTGTCTGTCTGTCAGTCCAGTCTCTGAGTATTGAGGAGTCTGAAGGCTTGGGGGAAGACACTGTTACACAGTCTGGCCGTGAGGGCCCATATGCTTCGGTACCTTTTTCCAGATGGCAGGAGGGTGAAGGGAGTGCGTGGGGTCATCCACAATGTTGGCGGCTTTGCGGATGAGGCGTGTGTGTTTACAAATAATACATTTCCTTTGGTTAAATCGTTGGTTTGTTTCTATGTGTAACTATTTAATCTGAGGCTAACCTCAAATTCTTGTTCTTGGCTGTCAGGATTGGAACCAGATGTGGTCTACTGCTATTGTAGCCAATTCATTTCAAGGTTTGACATGTTATGCATTCTGAGATGCTTTTCTGCTCACCATGGTGGTCAAGAGTGGTTATTTGAGTTACCATAGCCTTCCTGTCCGTGTAGTAAGACAAAACCTATTTGCCTTCTCTATTACTTATAGCCACTGAAGTCTGAACATCCCAGTGATGATCAGTTCTGTTGACATAACTGATAAGTGTCATTGCACTTTTTCCCTAATAAATATGTACCATCTAGATAAAGTGTGATGTACTATTTACTGGATGTACCATTTACTTTAACTCTACTCACCTCGTCAAGCATGCAATCACACCTGAATATCAAGGTCCAGTCCATTAAACCCACGATAAGATAAATGATATAAGACAATAGATTTTTTTTTAAGTGTTTTTCTGCTTGTTTACGGTGACTGCAGAATAAACTGTTCCTCTCCACCCAGCAATAAAGAGTACATATATACATGACACTATGCATTTATGAGTTGTTTTCAGGTGGGCTCCATCATTTTGTTCTGATTGACTTCCTTGGTGTCAAAAGAATGTTCATAAGACATAAAGAATGAACCTTGGTCTCTTTCCAAGAGACGCATTGCTGCCAAGTCCTGATCGTTCTATTTAAACACAACAGTCTGTTTTATTGCTCTGAATGTGTAATGGATTGGATGTAGCTGATAACATCCGAGCAACCACATTCCTCACTCAAAAACTCTTCAGTCATCAAACTCTTCAGGTGAAACTTGTCTCTTAACACTGTGGTTTCGAATAGATACAGCAATTATATAAAATAAAGCAATTGGGATCATGAAGTTATTAACGACAAGGTGATATGATGAAGCGGAGTTACTGGTACCACTCCAAAGTTGAGTATTTCTGAAGTGTTTTATTCGTCTTACACCACAGCAATTTGCCAAGGCAATTTTTGTTTTAACTTATTAATTAATCAACCACACATTGTACTCTTAATCCATTTGCAGGTACATTAAATGCTGCGGAAGGTCCCAGAAACAAGTTACCACTTGCTCTATAGCAAATATAACTAATTGTTCCTTCACTCTTTTTCTCTCTCTCTCGAAGTTAATAAGGCGAAAAAGAAAAAAAAAAACACAGCTTGTCATGTTGCCAGAAACCAAAAACCAAAACATCCTCTGTCCATACCAAAGCACTGACACTGGAGACTCCACCCATAAATGTTATATAAAGATCTGTTCACAGAAAACTTCCTCGAATCAATGTTAATTTGTTGAGTAACAGCACATTCGATTATGTGAAGAGTCTGCCATACAAGTCCTTGTGAATTTGCTGTTACAGATATTGTCATGCGACTGATGCAAAATAGCTCACTCCAGGAGTTGAACTCCTTCTAGTGCTATCTCGGGGGTGGGGACCTCGTCATTCTGGATGCTTTGAGTGGTTCAGAGGGTCAAGAACATCATGTGCTGGAGTCTAGTATTGTTCCTCAGGGCTGTAGAGCTCCCACTCAATGAGGTATTTCCCATCTCTGTGGCATGAGTTCAAAATATTCCTGATCAGATAAACGGGTTGCCCTTCTATGTCTAGTGGTGCAGCTGGTGTGGAGAGGGGGGAGTTAGATGCTAGTGGTTCAGGTGTGACAGGCTTGAGGCGTGATCTGTGGATTTTGTATGGGCCGATCTATCTGGAATTGAGCTTCTTGCAGCGTTGAGTGTTTCTAATGTCTTCAGTCGATAACCATGCTTGATCCATTTTAATGCCCTAGTTCTTATTGGAGTTCTCATGATGATGGCGAAGTAATCTGTCATGTGACGGAGTCAGTGACGGATGCAATTGCGGGCTGGCTGTGTTTATATAGGGGGTGTGTGAGATTTGGAAAAGGTCTGCATGGTTAGAACTGGGGTGACTGTGAGCATGCCAGTGAAGTGTTGTGCTGGGGATTGTAGTCCGCAGTGTGTTCTGGGAAGTGGAGTTTCTGGTGGATTCCAGCGCTGGTGTGACAGATATATACTTGAAACACACCACGGCTAAATTTAAGGCAAATAAAATATTCTAAATAATTGTAGAGTATATGGAAATAATCAGAATTTCTGCCAGCAATGTGAAAAAGACACACTTGGAAAAGAGCTGCATTTCCTTACAGAATGTTTACAAATCAATTCAATATGATTTTAAATCAATTTTTTATAAAAACAAAAATTAGCACTCAAATTCCTGAATTTAACATCACAGGTACATTACAGAGACATTACTGTGACTTTTGAAGTTTCTAAAAAATTTTCATGCTCATTTTGTATCTTCCTCTTCTGTTTAAAAAAATAATAATAATCAATTATATTTAATGATTATTATTACTCACCTACTCTATAACACACACTTCGGCAAGACAGATTTCTCCTAATGGTAATAAAGTATCCTGAATCCTGATACTAAATACACACTTTAGCTACGTCAGAGTGTACAAACTAATGCACACACATATACACACATGCATACGCAGACATATACAGTAAATACACACATATACACACCACACTATGTGTTGTTTACCTGCTAAATTCCTCGAGAGTGGTGTGTAGGCTGTCTCAGTGCTAAGATCCTCAGAAAAATGTCATCGCAGCATGGCACTGTGATCATGACTCGATCATGATGTATGACTCTTTCTTTTTTTTCTTCTTTTTTTTCAAATCAGGCAAACTAGGGTGTGTACGGATTACAAAACAAATGTCGGTGCTGTTCAGTCTTCACCAGATGTTATACCTTTACCCTCTAGATACCTGTGTTTTCATTTGTCTTCGCTTAATTCTGTTAGAGTTACAATGACCTTGCATACTGAATAACACATGATAACACACTGGAAAATATTTGATTTTGTGTGCGACTCAATAAACTTTGAGTTTTGTGTAATATAATTGTAAATGCATTTTTTTTTTTTATGTTTGATTCACGCTTATTATTTTTTGATCCGTGACGCAATACTTTTGACAGAAAATGAATCCCATACTGGTTGCTAGTGAAGAAATTCCTAAGGTTACAGGGATTTATTTATTTTTTATGATTTCTTTTAATAACCATAAGCTATAGGTTTATTGACATCCTTATAAGAATTTGCACAGAATGTCCTTTTATGGTTATTTGTAGGTTTTATGTTTATAACTACAAAAGTTTCTACAACAGTTTTGGTGCTTGGCCCCCTAATAATAATAATAATAATAATAATAATAATAATAATAATAATAATATAATAATTATAATAATAATTATAATAATAATAATAATAATAATAATAATGACTTTTTAAAATAAAAATAAATCTAATTAAAAAACAAGCAAACAGATTCTATTCTCTATTTCAACATATTCTTGCCTATAATCTTGTCTGACCAACAATGTTCTGGTTTTTCTAATGTTCTGGTGTCATTAAGGTCCAGCTTGTCTGTGTTGCGTTTCACTGCTGGAGTGGGATGCTTGTACTCATTGTACTCCACCCAGAAGTACATCAGCATGGCCAGCAAAAGGACTGAGATGAGGATGTAGAGTTTGGTGGACAGACAGATGAACGTGCTGTATGCGAAGGCTATAACGAAGCCCAAAGACTCCCACATGTGATAATTAGCGAATGCTGCCTCCTTGTGGTCAGGGAACAGAGTGCCGTACAGTGCTGAAATGCAAACACACATGGAAAGTTGTTAGAACCTCCTCTGTGAAGTAGTGTTAAGGGTGGACTTCACAGGGCTACATAACACCTACATAAGGCTTTCATTTATAAAGTCTTTCAGGACAGCTGACTCTGTTGCGCAGTGCACTTTATGTCAGTTTGACATAATGGTTATAATGTGACATAGCTTGCTAAGTCAGAGGTATTTGTAAATATCATGGTGTCTTCAGAATTGGGCACCAGAAGTGATCATCACAGTGCATCAGAAATGCACATCTGTCAGGGTGTAATAATGTAAAAATGTGTCATAGCCCAAATGTACAGTATGCTAACAAAAGCCTATGTTATGTCTAAGTCGGGTGTTATGTCAACTTGAAAAACTGTATTTATAACAGTTGATGCCTCATGAAATTATTGTGGTTTTTGTTTGTTTCTTTGTTTGTTTGTTTTATCTTTTAGGGTTATATCAATGCGTTATATAGTTGCATTGTATGATTATAAACACTGGCTTTATTAGATGGATTCTTATATAAGAAAGATGTCACAGTTGTTACGAGTCTCACCGTTGGCCTGTGTTTGCCACACAGCATCTGCCACACCCCAGAGAGCAGGAAACACAAAGAAGACGGGCAGCTCGTCCGGATGAGGCCTCCAGTACAGCAGAGCTATGGCAGAACTCAGGTTTATCACAGCGGCTGTGAGGAGAAAGAGATGAAATACCAATAAGACCTGCCTGTCCTTCACCAGCTGGGCTTTTACACACCTGGGACAGTGACAGCTAATTTACAGGTATTCACACACGGTACACAAAATTAATGCACACCTTTTCATCACTCAGATTCAAGAATTAGGCAGCATTAGAAACAATTACTAAATATATTTAGCTGTATAAATAAGTTTCTTCATGCTAAACACAAGGACAGTTCATTTATCCAGGAGGTAAAAGATGGCCATGTTGAATGCATCTAATGCATAGAAATCAAATGTATTGCATGTGTCACAGCAGCTAATTTGGATGTAGGTGCAGGTAAAGTGAGCTTTATTGAAAGTTGCAAACAAGACCAATACATAATGCAGAAGCAATGTCAACATCAGAGCAAGTTAGGGGTTAGTTAAATGTTCATGGATGAGGTGGGTCGTTAGTCTTATACTTTGCAGTGAGTCTAGATACTGAGGGTCCTTATATATTGTGTGGCTATGTGTTTGAGTCGAAGTGGATGTAATCAGTAATCAGGTGATTGAGAACATGTGTGATCGGAGTTGGCAGTCATCTTTGCAAGCCGCATTGTTCTCTGGGAACTGTACAGTGCCTTGCGAAAGTATTCGGCCCCCTTGAACTTTTCAACCTTTTGCCACATTTCAGGCTTCAAACATAAAGATATAAAGTTTTTATTTTTTGTGAAGAATCACCAACAAGTGGGACACAATTGTGAAGTGGAACGAAATCTATTGGATTTTTTAAACTTTTTTAACTAATAAAAAAATGAAAAATGGGGCGTGCAAAATTATTCGGCCCCCTTGCGTTAATACTTTGTAGAGCCACCTTTTGCTGCGATTACAGCTGCAAGTCGCTTGGGGTATGTCTCTATCAGTTTTGCACATCAAGAGACTGAAATTCTTGCCCATTCTTCCTTGCAAAACAGCTCGAGCTCAGTGAGGTTGGATGGAGAGCGTTTGTGAACAGCAGTTTTTAGCTCTTTCCACAGATTCTCGATTGGATTCAGGTCTGGACTTTGACTTGGCCATTCTAACACCTGGATACTTTTATTTGTGAACCATTCCTTTGTAGATTTTGCTGTATGTTTGGGATCATTGTCTTGTTGGAAGATAAATCTCCGTCCCAGTTTCAGGTCTTTTGCAGACTCCAACAGATTTTCATCCAGAATGGTCCTGTCCCTGCTGAAGAAAAGCAGGCCCAAACCATGATGCTGCCACCACCATGTTTGACAGTGGGGATGGTGTGTTGAGGGTGATGAGCTGTGTTGCTTTTACGCCAAACATATCGTTTTGCATTGTGGGCAAAAAGTTCGATTTTGGTTTCATCTGACCAGAGCACCTTCTTCCACATGATTGGTGTGTCTCCCAGGTGGCATGTGGCAAACTTTAGACGAGACTTTTTATGGATATCGTTGAGAAATGGCTTTCTTCTTGCCACTCTTCCATAAAGGCCAGATTTGTGCAGTGTACGACTAATTGTTGTCCTATGCACAGACTCTCCCACCTCAGCTGTAGTTCTCTGCAGTTCATCCAGAGTTATCATGGGCCTCTTGGCTGCATCTCTGATCAGTCTTCTCCTTGTATGAGCTGAAAGTTTAGAGGGACGGCCAGGTCTTGGTAGATTTGCAGTGGTCTGATACTCCTTCCATTTCAAAATGATCGCTTGCACAGTGCTCCTTGGGATGTTTAAAGCTTGGGAAATCTTTTTGTATCCAAATACGGCTTTAAACTTCTCCACAACAGTATTACGGACCTGCCTGGTGTGTTCCTTGGTCTTCATGATGCTCTCTGCGCTTTCAACAGAACCCTGAGACTATCACAGAGCAGGTGCATTTATACAGAGACTTGATTGCACACAGGTGGATTATATTTATCACCATCAGTCATTTAGGACAACATTGGATCATTCAGAGATCCTCGCTGAACTTCTGGAGTGAGTTTGCTGCACTGAAACTAAAGGGGGCCGAATAATTTTGCACGCCCCACTTTTCATTTTTTTATTAGTTAAAAAAGTTAAAAAAATCGAATAGAGTTTGTTCCACTTCACAATTGTGTCCCACTTGTTGGTGATTCTTCACAAATAAATAAAAATTTTATATCTTTATGTTTGAAGCCTGAAATGTGGCAAAAGGTTGAAAAGTTCAAGGGGGCCGAATACTTTCGCAAGGCACTGTAAGTATATGATTTCCGTATATGGTTCGTAAATGAGAGTCTCTCCACGACATCTATCTGTGAACTTCTTAGTGAATTGTTTAGTGTGTTCTAGGTGCTGGTGAGCTTGTTTCCACACCTGTTCACTCTGCTGTAATCATCTGTCCATTGTGGGTGAATCTGTGGGATTGGCATTTGATGGAAACAAGGGTGGCTTGTACCCCAGGACACACTGGAATGGCCTGAGCTTGGTCGCTGAATGCCTGAGGTAATTTTGAGCATATTTAACCCAAGAGAGGAATTGTGCCCAGTCCTCCTGGTAGTTGGCACAGTAGTTGTGCAGGAAGAGACTGATGTCCTGGATTTTCTCCTCCAGTTGGATATATGCTTGGTGATAATTTTTTCATGAATCCTCGCCAAAGTCCGGATGTGAAATTGCCTTCAGAGTCACTCACCATTTCTTTAGGGATGCCAAAGTGCCTACACATGTGATTGAACATCAGTTCTGCTGTATCGAAGGCTGATGGTAGTCCAGGGAAAGGTATTAGGCGTAGAAACTTGGAAAATACTGTAAGTCAATAATCACCATGTTGTGTTGAGCTGTGATGGGGGAAGGTCAGTGATGAAATTAATGGCTTGATGTGACTATGGTTGTAGGTAATGGGAGGAGCTTGCTGGCCAGCAAGGTGCAAGATACTTTGGATTGGCCACAAACTGAGAAGGATGAAACAACTCTATAAATGCTTTAACGCATAATTGGCCAACGGTATATTCCTTGTACTAGTTGGTGTGTTCTGTGAGTCCCGGGGTGTCCCATGGCAGGGGACGTATGATCCCATGTGATACATTTGTCTTGGAGGGGAGAGGGCACAAACGTTTTCCCAACTGGGAATTGTTCTCACTGCCCAATGGCAGGGCCCGTATACAGTCCTCGAGACGAAGGGCGCCGTGAGCTATCGAATGCAATAGCCCTTTAGGTGGAGACAAAAACTTGCCACATAAAACTACTGAAGAAGTGGATTGAGCCTGCCCCAGTATTGTCTGCGTTCGCTACCCTAGACACAGATCACAACGAAGGCACCTTGGTCCAGAAGGGTGAAGACCTCACCCCCACACAAAGACAGGAGTCGACTGAGTTGTTGGACCAGTTCACCAATGTCTTTTCTACCTCCCCAGGGATGACGCAGCTGGTCCACCACGAGATTAAGACCTGTCCGGAAGTGGTGGTAAGACAGAGGCCCTATCATGTCCCGGAGGCCTGTCACAAGACTATAGAGGAGGAGGATGCTGTGGGACAACATCATAGAGGAGTGTGCAAGCCCCTGGTCCTGCCCCATCGTGGTTGTGCAGAAGCCCGACAGAAGTATGCGCCTCTGCAACAACTTCTGGAAGCTGAATCAAGTCTCCGAGTCTCGACAGCTATCCTCTACGCCGAGTGGACGATCTAGTGGAGTGATTGGGGAGAGCTCAGTTCATATCTACAATGGATCTAACAAAAGGTTACTGGCAAGTAGCACTGGCCCCAGAGGCAAGACCAAAGACAGCCTTCAGCATGGCAAATGGCCACTGGCAGTACCAGGTTCTCCCCTTTGGGCTACAAGGAGTGCCCGCAACATTCCAGAGGCAGATGGACATCGTCCTGTGGCCCCATCCTGCTTTTGCTACCTAGATGATGTGGTCATACACTCCTCCACTTGCTCGGATCACCTGTTCTACCTGGGAGAGGTCCTGAAGGGGCTCTGGAAGGCCCGGCTGACCCAAAAATATGCCAGCCAACCCAAAAATATGCCTAGTAGGGCTGACCAAGGCACTGTAACTACGATACCATATTGTCCAGGACTTACTAAAACCACCAACAAAGAAAATCGAGGCAGTGAAAGACTATCCATGGCCTACATCGAAAAAAAACAGGCGTCTTCTTGGGGTTGGTGGGGTATTACTGCAGATTCATGCATAACGTCTCCTCTGTAGTCTCCCCCTCTCAGATCTCACGAAGAAGGGCCAACTGGACCAGGTGAAATTGTCTGCGGAGGCAAAGATGGCGTTCCAAGCCCTGAAGGAGGCTCTCACCAGTGCCCCAGTACTGCATAACCCGGACTTCATCCTACCGTTTGCAGTACACACGGATGCAACCAAGACTGGGCTGGGTGCCATCCTATTGCAGACCTTCAACGGAGAAGAATACCTGGTCCTCTACATCAACAGGAAGCTGTCCCCAGCTGAGAGGAAATATGCCGCCATGGAGAGAGAGACCCTGGAAATCATGTGGGCTGTCAAGGAGCTGCGCACTCAGTGTGAAAGCTGAGTGTCAATTCAGCAGCGCTTTGGATCCCTTGCTTCAGGGTGAGGAATCACTCTCCAATCTCCTTGACTTCAGGTGAATGGTTGAACACTCTTTGAAAGAGCTGGAGGAAGTATTCATATGAGACAATGTGCTCTACACCTTGTGATCAAACTACTGTGGTCCATGCTAGTACCTTGTCAGTGAGCAGATGAATTGAGCAATTTTGGTTCGATCCGGGACCCCTTTATTGACCAGCGGATTAGAATGAATGTTGGAGCATGAAACCTTTACAAACAGCTGGGTCACCAGCATACTTTTCTGGACGGGTGATGAGTGAAGAAACAGATTATTTTAAAATTAATATGGTGTAGGTGTAACTAGTTGTAATATTTATACAAATTGTACATGTTCAAAGTTTTAACAGTTAGTGATTGTGTTGGTATCCAAGCCAATTTAAAAAGTATATATTTGATATAATGTGGGTACGTGGAAGGTGTCAATGAAAACAATGTAAGTAAACAAAAAGTGTGTTTTTCACAGAAATGTATTTGAGTAAGAGGAACCTATAAATATTCATCCTCTAAAATGATACACAGGCATTGCAATAATGTACCATCACTAAAATACTTCCCACCTCAGGCTACTGTGATTAAACTGACTTACCAAGGCAAAAGAGGGGGATCCTACCGGTGTACTGCGCAAGCTTCCCAAATGAGAAAGAGCTCAGCGAACTCACAGTGCCGAAGCAGATCATTACAAATCCAACATAATGGATTCCTATTGCACAGGTCACATAATTCTGCAAGGACAATCACAAACATTTGTTCTCTGAAGAATATTCACAAAAGCATTTCATTTTAAAATGTTTTGCAAACAGGGAATACATTTGTACAGTGAATTTATCTTTTCAATGAGCATTGTCACGGTAGTGACAATAAGGCTAAGGACTGCAACACCCATAAACCATTGCATGTCAAACTAGCTGCACTAAGCTTTTATTTCCCTGTTATCCCCCAGGGTGGCGTACTTGGATTTACTAAATTTGGGATAAATGTTTCCCTCCACTTGGTAATGCCACACTTACATGCAAAGATGCTTTCAAGAAGTTCTGAGAAACAACGGATGGCAAACTAAATACAAAAACACTAAAACCTTGAATTTTGACCGTGATCTTAAATAAAAACCTGGATCGCGTGTCCAAATTCCCTTTGTCTAATGATCACCAGTTTATCCATTATTTTAACATAATCAATATTTTGGGAAATGTTTTGCTTTAAATGTGGTGCATTACCAGAGCCATATCTCCTTGCAGATATCACCTGGTTTCCCACTAAACCTAAGCAGGTTTGAGCCTGGCCAGTACTTGGATAGGAGACCTCCTGGGGAAATCTAAGGTTGCTGCTGGAAATGGTATTAGTGAGGCCAGCAGGGGGTGCGCACCCTGTGGGCTGTTTGGGCCTAATACCTGGGTATAGTGACAGGGACACTATACTGTAATAACAGCACTGTCTTTCGGGTAAGACATTAAACAGAGGTCCTGATTCTCTGTGATCATTAAAAATCCCAGGACCCTTATCCTAAAAGAGTAAGGGTAGGTCCTGGTGAAATTCCCCTATTGGCCTTTCTTTATCCCCATCTCTGAATATGCTACATCACTCTCTCCTCTCCACTAATGGCCGGTATGTGGTGAGTGCTCTGGCGCACTATGGCTGCCAGGTGGATGCTACACACTAGTGGTGGTTGAGTCTATAAAAGCGCTATATAAATGTAACTGTAAAAATGTGGTATCTTTCTTTAACATAAATGCCACTTGGTTTGACATGTTGTTTTCTAATGCAGTAAAAATCATACACATGTAAGTGAGGCTTAATACTTTTTGGGATTACTGTGTATGATAAATCTGTATATAAGTAATTATATTCGCAGATCTGTTCACCTTTGTGTATTCACCGGCAAGGAAGCTTTGCTCGAATCCACTGTACATAGTCAAGGGAATGAGCATTAACAGCCTCTTATCTCCTAAAAGCCTGAACGTGGCCAGGAAGGTACTGCAGAACGTTTGGTAGACTTTGTCCTTGCGAAACTCCTTTGCATCTTGTCCATCAATGTTGTCCAGGAAAACTGCCACAAGGACCATCGCCAGAACCCCCACACCTACAGAGGTATCGCTCAGCTGAGTTATATACAGTACTTAAATACAGACTTTTACAAGAATTCAACAATGCTGTGTAGAAAAGCTAATAACTGTTTGGTATTTAAAACTGTTTACCAATGTAGCAGCCCAAAAGTATGTTTACGAGATTCTGCGCCGGTCGTGTGAAGTTCCCCGTGGTGGTGAAGTTCTCATTGCACAGGGCAGCACCACAGAACTGCAGTCTCTCCTCAGGGATTTCAGCTTAGAGAACAGACACACCAATATTGTATAACGTATACTAGTCTAAGTCTAATCATCACAATCAGAGACATGTGTCATGTTCTGTTGCAGTTGTACCTATGTTAGCGTCTTGTTGAAATATAAGTGATGACATGAGGTTTCCCCATACAGCAGAAGACTGGAAGATGAAAAAGAAAAGTCCAAAGTATTGGTTTATGATATCCTGGCCTTTCTTGTTTTCTTTCTCCGCCTCTACATTCCCACTGATTGTAAGGTACGTGCATTTAGCAGCCCAAAGTGGAGAGCCTCCCAAACCCAGAATAGCAGATGTAGCGATCAGACTGGGCCTGCGGATGTAACACACTTCGTTAAAGATTCACTGCTAACATTTTATTACAGGTGCATCTTTAAAAAAAAATAATATTGTGAAAGAATTTTTTTTCCATAATTTAATTCAAAAAGTGGAACTTTTACATATTCTAGACAGTATCTCAAAATATTAATAAGTAAAGAATTTATCATTCAGAAATGTCGACCTGAGAAAAACCCTAATTAGTTAATTAACTCAAAACACCTGCAAAGGTTTCCTGAATCTTTAATCTCTCTGATTCAGTACATAACCACAATCACGGGGAAGATGAAAGTAAATGTTGCATCTCATTTGGAAATCAAGGTTCCAGAGTCTGGAGGAAGAGTGGAGAGGAACAGAATCCAAGTTGCTTGAAGTTCAGTGTGAAGTTTCCACAGTCAGTGATGATTTGAGGAGCCATGTCATTTGCTGGTGTTGGTCCACTGTGTTTTCTCAAGTGGATAGTCGATGCAGCGTCTACCAGGAGATTTTAGAGCACTTCATGCTTCCATCTGCTGACAAGCTTTATGGAGATGCTGATTTCCTTTTCCAGCAGGACTAGGCACCTGCCCACAGTGCCAAAACTATTAGTAACTGGTTTACTCACCATGGTATTACTGTCTCGCCAGCCGACTCGCCCGACCCGAACCCCATAGAGAATCTACAAGAGACACCAGACCCAACAGTACAGACGAGCTGAAGGCCGATATCAAAGCAACCTGAACTTCCAGAACACCTCAACAGTGCCACAGGATGATCGCCTCCATGCCACACCGCACTGATGCAGTAATTCATTCAAAAGGATTAAAGCCCTGACCGAGTATCGAGCGCTTAAATGAACATACTTTTCAGAAGGTCGACATTTCTGTATTATAAATTCTTTATTCTGATATTTTGAGATACCGGATTTTTGATTTCCACCAGCTGTAAGCCATATTCACCAATATTAAAATGGAAAAAAAGGCTTGAAATATTTCTCTTTATGTGCAATGAATCTAGAATATATGAAAGTTCCACTTTTTTTTATTAATTTGCCTGAATTTTTTTTTCTTTTCCACAATATTCTGTTTTTTAGATGTACTTGTAAATGTTGAGGAAAATATGTGTTTATTTATAGAAATCTCATAAATGTAATTGAACTTGTATTTGTTTCTGCCAAAACAGTGAGTCCATACCATGCATCTCACTAATCAATTACACTCCAAGTCTCAATACAACAATCGGATGTGGTCTCTTTTCTGGCAGCGCTGACTGATTTGGGATCAACTGGCAGTTTCATCTGCCATTAGACCTTGAACCACCTGAACATCCTGACTCAGCCCCTGCAACACCCACTTCACATTTCTTTCTTGTTACCTTGTTGCTTAGTGGATGCAAGTCCACACCACCTCAACGCCACATTTACCACCACGCCTATTCTCAAACCACCCGATCTATCGAAGCCTTTGTCATTGAAGTGGATGCTTTCTAGATGCAGCCATTCTTTCTCAGCCATTCAGGGACAAGCCCAAGCTACATCCCATGGCACTTTTCTCCAGGAAATTTTCTCCAGCTGAACAGATTTATGTTATCGCGAACTGGGAGCTATTGGCTCTGAATTTATCCCTGGAGGCGTGGCACCATTGGCTGGATGGAGTCGTGCATCTGTTCACCATATTCACAGATGACAAGTACCTTGGGTACCTTAGAACTGTGAAGTGTCTGAAGCCCTGTCAAGCACACTAGTCTTTATTCTTTGCCAGGTTTCAGTTCATCCTCTCATATAGGCCCAGTCCAAGAACACCAAGGTGGATGCTTTATCCCGCATGCATGCCACCGGCCCATGAGAGGGCAGTGAGCAGCTCTTCCTTCTTGCCTTCTGCTTCGTGGGTGCCATGGACTGGGAAATAAACCAAGCTATTACTCACACAGCAAAAAATTTCCCATTCTTCCCCCCAAACAAAGTTTTCATACTGGCTAATCTACAAGCCAAACTTGTCACTTGGGCCAACACATCCATAGCCATGGGCCAACAAGGCACAAAACACACTTACCATCTGCAAGTACTGACAGCCAAACATGGTTGTGGATGGGCACTATGCAGTCTCTTCATGTACTGCTTGCGCTCAATCCACATCAATGATACCATGAATCCCACCAGCCAGCAAGCTCCTGCCTCTGACTACACCCCAGCAACCCTGGCCCCACATTGTAGTCAATTTGATCACCGACCTGTAGGAATCCAGGCAGTGGACAATGGTTGATGATGATCAGAAGGTCAGGGGTTCAAGCCCCAGCAATGTCAAGCTGCTACTGTTGGGCCCTTGAGCAAGGCCCTTAACACTCTCTGCACCAGGGGTGCTGTATCATGGCTGACCCTGCTCACTGACTCTCTGACTGATATGCGAAGAAAATAATTTCTCTGTGCTGAAATGTATATGTGACACAAAACGCTTCTTTTTCTTCTATCCCATGGGCACACTGCCATCCTGATTATCATCAAAGTTGCTGTGCCTCATCCTAGTGCCCAGTCTGCCTTTGTCACAACTGAGCTCCTCTTCAACCACGTGTTCCAGTACTTCAGAATTCAGGAGGACATCGAAGACATTGTCGGTGACTGGTATTCTCAATTTTCAGAGTATGTGCCAACTTTATGGACAAACTGGGGGTAACTTTAAGTCTGACCTCCGGATATCACCCACAGGCCAATGGGTAGGTGATACGGCCATTCCACGCCAGTCACCACAAATACCATAGGCCACAACCAAGGGAGTCATGGTTGAATGATGAATTCTGTTTGCTGATCTCCTGTTCAAAGCCTGTTTTTTGACCCTGTATCTGCTTCATGATTTCCATGCTTTATTCCAGTTCCTACCCTAGCCCAAAGACATGATGTTGGCCTTTGTAGGTAATAAATCTATAATGTCTATTAATATTAGACTGTTTATAAAAAAATCTTTTGTATTTACATCTTAACATACACTTTTTAAACATTTGTAATAATGAACCTCAGTAAAATACGGCTAGGTTCCATATTACAAATGTCTTGTTGGCATACATAAGTACATATACTTCTTTGTCTAATTTATTTTGAATGGTATGGGTATGCAAACCTTTGCACTCAGCTATAAATTATATAAACAACAGTATGATGCAGTTATGAATATATGAACCATAGCCTTCCAAATTATTTTTCATTAATGTTTGTTGACAAATTGGCTCACCATCCAGGAAGGAGATTTCCAAATGAATAGCTGATGTAGCACGCCATGCAGATGAAGACGGTCCATTTACAGCCCAGGTTTTTGATCATGATGGGAGACAGGAACATGGAGGACAAAATCATGGTTCCATAGATGACGCTCAGTGAGATAACTCCCATTCCTTCCTCAGCATTTAGACTGCTCTGTGATACACAGTGTCATATACAGCATACTCTCAAAACCTAATTCAGCAACACTTCCACATTTAAATCAACATCAATTCATTTAAGTGTATCTTTTTCTGTTTATTATTAAATAATGAATTGGTTAGTATAACATAACAACATGACAGTGTTGTTAAACCTAATGTAGTTTACATTTGTGCACTAAATGTAGTGTTTAGAAAGAATTTTTATGAGAGGATGTAATGTGTTTGTTTTTCATTTTTTACATGATGTCACAGGATGTTTATTTGAATTCACAAACATTGGGGTCCAAAAGTTTAAGACCAGCAGTAAAAATGCTTCTATTTTTGCATTGTCTTTTTTATTTAATGCAAATGTTTTCAATACAAATTATAAGCACAAAAATAATCATCTTTAGACCACCTTGTGGATCTCAGGTTGGAGCTCTGGAGCCGAGGTTGCCACGTTGACCTCTGGCTGGAGCTCGGCAGGTGAGACCACCTCGTAGTTCTAGAGCTGGAGCTCTGGAGCTAAGGTCACCACGTTGACCTCCAGATGGAGCTCTGAAGAGGAGACCACATAAAGGGTCTTAAGCAGGAGCTTTGAGAAGGAGGTTACCCCATTTGCCAGCTCATAGTAGGTGCTGAATGGCACTTCAGGTTCATCTCTGAGGCAAGGCTCCCCCAAAAGATCCTCCAGGACGGCCCAGGAATCTGAACTGCCGAACACCCACAAACTGAGTTACTTTCTCAAATCCCCTGGATCCCATGACCAGTAGACCTTGCGCCCACTGGCGTGCTGGGCCACAAAACTGGGACAACAGGAACCTTAGACATTGCTTCTCACTGGGCTTGGAGTCCACTGGGTTTGAAAAATAGGTCTGGCAGTCCACAATATTCAGGATAGCCTGATAACCCATCATATCAATCTGGGAGATCTACAAAAGTCCATTTGTGGAAACTGGATCGAATCCAAGACAGGGATGGTTTGCTTAGCGTGATGTCTCCTCCACTTCCTTCTGCATGGAGTTGAGGACAGATGCAAATGGTGGAGCGGCTGTGGCGCAAGTGGTTGAGTGGGTTGTCCACTAATCGTAGGGTTGGCGGTTCGATTCCCGGCCCGGATGACTCCACATGCTGAAGTGTCCCTGGGCAAGACACTGAACCCCAAGTTGCTCCCGATGGCAAGTTAGCGCCTTGCATGGCAGCTCTGCTACCATTGGTATGTTAGTGTGAATGGGTGAATGAGACACAGTGTAAAGCGCTTTGGATAAAAGCGCTATATAAGTAAATGCAGATAAGAGCTTTTTTTATATGAGAGACAGGCAGACGATTCCAAATCGTGCAACATAGATGTAGTCATAAATAGGCAATAGGTCAGGTGATCGTCAAAAGGGCATAAACGTGGCAAAACAAGAATCAAAAAGTATAGAACAAGATCAAAACTAGGACAGAAAACACAATGATCAATGGCTAGGTATACGGATGACACACGTAATAATTCACAAGGTCTAAATGTTCACAAAGTCTCCTTTATACTGGGGTTGCGAGTGTGTGTGAGATTGGATGCAGGTATGTGTGATTAGAATGAGTGTTCTGTGTGTGTGTGTGTTCTGGGAATTGCAGTCCATGGCAGCCATGTTTGTAGGCCGCCGTGCAGTATGGGACATGTAGTCACTGGTTTGCTGTGATATGACACTTAACTTCATTTTTTGCTGTTGTAATTAAATGACTATAAACGACTTAAGTTCTTGTTATCAAATAAATTACAGCAGCTAAAAATAAAGTTAATACTCTAAGAAATGCAGCTTGTCAGTTTACCAAGAATCCACACCTCCACTGTCCTGAAAATGGAGGACTGCTACAAAGAACTGACACTGGAGGATCCTTCCAGAAATAATAAAGATTTCTTTACATAAAACATCACCATATTAAAAACTGCGTTTTTATCTTTCATGTTTCATGTATCTTTCATGTTTATAATCAGTATTAGTCTTAGATTATGTGCACCATACAAGTCCCTGTGTACAGTACCAGCTGTTCCTGTCGAAATGGTAATGTATTAGAACGAGTGTGTTTATATAAACCTGTCATTTGCAGCTGTTCTAGAAAATTAAGACATGATTACCTGTAGACTCTGTAGTCCTCCAAATGCCATAAACAAGAAAAAAAATCCAAAAGATACCACAAGCACATTTTTGGTATTTCGGCTTATCATTTTGGCAGATTAAAAAAAATCCTGAAAGTAGTAAAAAAAAACAAGAGAGAAAAGCCACAAAATGTCAGAACAGCAGGTCACGAGAACATTTCTAACTGCTGTATGTCAGATTTCCACACACTTCATATACTGATGAACTGCAGTCTGTTGTGCTAGAGGGCAAAGTTCAGCACCCAGGAACCATAAAGCTGTGAGCAGAACAGTCTGCCTTTCTAACAGACAGGCTCGTGTTTTAAGAGTCGGGGAATATTCAAGTTCAAGTGGCTTTTTTTATCATTTCACCCATATACAGCTGATACAGTACACAGTGAGATGAAACAATGTTCCTCCAGGACCATGGTGCTACATAAAACAACACACTAACCACATGAGACGACACAGAAGTAAATAAGACCTGCACATTCTACACAAAGTGCACATGTAAACGTGTGCTAACAACACAAGACAGTACAGTGACTACTAAAACAGGACAATAGGCCCAGTAAGTGACAGTGTAGCACCGACTGGAAGTGTCCAATATAACAGCTAGTGCAGAAGACAGGTACCAAAGAGTAACAATATCATGTAAAAAATGGTATAAATGTGAACATAACTATGCTATGACTTAGTCTTCAGCAGATAAAGCTTATACCAAATATGGACATTGCAGTTATTGTGGTAGTAGCCAGGTAAAGTGTATAATAGTGACAAGAAATTAAATATTTTATATATTTTATAAATACAGTAACAGCAAATATGCAAGAGTCGATACAGGAATGTGCAAATATTGGGTGTGTGTGTGTGTGTGTGTGTGTGTGTGTCTGTCAGTCCAGTCTCTGAGTATTCAGGAGTCTGAAGGCTTGGGGGAAGACACTGTTACACAGTCTGGCCGTGAGGGCCCATATGCTTCGGTACCTTTTTCCAGATGGCAGGAGGGTGAAGGGGGTATGTGGGGTCATCCACAATGTTGGCGGCTTTGCGGATGAGGCGTGTGTGTTTACAAATAATACATTTCCTTTGGTTTAATCGTTGGTTTGTTTCTATGTGTAACTATTTAATCTGAGGCTAACCTCAGATTCTTGTTCTTGGCTGTCAGGAGTGGAACCCGATGTGGTCTACTGCTATTGTAGCCAATTCATTTCAAGGTTTGACATGTTATGCATTCTGAGATGCTTTTCTGCTCACCATGGTGGTCAAGAGTGGTTATTTGAGTTACCGTAGCCTTCCTGTCCGTGTAGTAAGACAAAACCTATTTGCCTTCTCTATTACTTATAGCCACTGAAGTCTGAACATCCCAGTGATGATCAGTTCTGTTGACATAACTGATAAGTGTCATTGCACTTTTTCCCTAATAAATATGTACCATCTAGATAAAGTGTGATGTACTATTTACTGGATGTACCATTTACTTTAACTCTACTCACCTCGTCAAGCATGCAATCACACCTGAATAGCAAGGTCCAGTCCCTTAAACCTACGATAAGATAAAAGTGTTTTACTGCTTGTTTACGGTGACTGCAGAATAAACTGTTCCTCTCCACCCAGCAATAAAGAGTACATATATACATGACACTATGCATTTATGAGTTGTTTTCAGGTGGGCTCCATCATTTTGTTCTGATTGACTTCCTTGGTGTCAAAAGAATGTTAATAACACATAAATAATGAACCTTGCTGTCTTTCCAAGAGACGCATTGCTGCCAAGAATCCGCTCTGCAGTGATTCCTGATCATTTTATTCAAACCCAGCAGTGTGTTTTAATGCTCTGAATAAAACACAGTCATCAAACTCTTCAGGTGAAACTTGTCTCTAAACACTGTACACATTGTACTTTGAATCCATTTGCAGGTACATTTAATGCTAAGGAACGTCCCCAAAACAAACTACCACTTGCACTATAGTAAATATAACAAATCGTTCCCTTGTGTCATGTCATGTCAAACTCACCACTCCATTTCCAAGAATGCACAGTAAACTACAAACATGGACAATGACAACAACTCCCAAAACTACACAGACACGTCACCTACTGAGACACCACAGACACCACATTCTCCTGAGGACTAATCAGAGACACCTGTTCCCAATTACTCTCACAATCACACCACACAAAATAGACTCTTATTCACAATGTCTTTGCGAAGTAATAGATTCAGTTACATTTTGCTTCACGGAGAACTTTGCTCCTCCCGCTGGCCTCAGAGAGAACATCAATCTTTCCTTGGACTTCGCTGAGAATGTCGCTCCATCCCTCTAGCCTCATGGGGAATGTCGGTTCCCCCTCAGCTTCAGCTTCGTTCCTCCTGCTGGCTGCGCAGTTGGCATTGCTCCGCATTCAAGCATGGCTGGTGATATCATGTCATCTGTCTGCGGTGCGGAGGAGACCAACCCACACCTGAACCTCAGAGAGTTCTTGTCCAAGGTCAACGAGACGGCCTCTGAAGCCAAGTTCATGTCCGAGGATGACAAGACGGCCTCCCATGCCATGTCCCTGCTAGAGAATGAAGAGACTGCCTCCCATGCCATTTCCCTGTTTGAGATCAATGAGACGGCCTTCCAAGCCAAGCTCCTGACTAAGGTCGACTAGACGGCCTCTCAAGCCAAGTTTCTGTCCGAGCTCAACAAGACGGTGTCTCAAGACCAGTTCCTGTCTGAGGATGAAGAGACAGCCTCTCAAGCCATGTTCCTGTCCAAGGTTGATCAGGCTGCCTCTCAAGCCATGTGACTGAGATCGACAAGATGGTCAAACACGTTCTGCTCACACCTGAGTCTGCTAACACGGCCAACCAAGCTCTACTCCCACCTGAGGCGGAAGACACAACCAACCAAGCTCTGCTTGCAGAGTCATCGGAGAATGACGCTCAGCCTCCCTGCTTGACTGAGGATGCTGCTCAGCATCTCTATCCAAATGCCAGTCAGCCTCCTTGTTCAGCAGAGGATGTTTCTCCGCCTCCTGTTGCAGCCAAGAGCTTGGCTTTGCTTCCCTGCTCTGCCCCGGACATCACTATGCCAGTCTTCTCTATGGATGTTGCTCTGTTTTCCCAGGCCACTGAGGATGTCGCTATGCCATCCCTGACATCTTGTTCCATGGAGTATGTCGCTCTGTCATTCCATCCCATTGAAGCTGACGACCCAGCTTCTCCCACCTGGGTGCTGTCTGTTGACGGGGGCTGTGTGAACATTTTGCCCAGAGGGCTAGGACCACCGTAGGAAGGATAGTTTTGGGGGGTTTGGTTCACTGTCATGTAGTGGCCAACTCATGAATCCATTTCCCAGAATGCACTGCAAACTATTAACATGGCCAACAACTACAAATCCCAAAATTACACACAGACACATCACCTTCTCCTAATCAGAGACACCTGTTTCCAATTACACTTACACACTTGCAGCCGTTCTAACGTGACACCTTGCCTGCTTCTCTTTTTTCTCTCTCTCTTGAATAAGACAAAAAATAAATAAAAAATTCAGCTTGTTATGTTACCAAGAAACCAAAAAAATAAAATCCTCCATACCAAAGCACTGACACTGGAGACTCTATATGAATATGAATAACCAAGGAAAACATGACTTTGAATTCATGTATCAGTTTTGTGTAATATAATTGTAAATGCCTTTTGAAATTTTAGATTCACGCTTATTATTTTTTGATCCGTGACCGCAATACTTTTGACGGAAAATTAATCCCATACTGGTTGCTAGGTTACCAATTGCGTGCCAGTTTAGCCGCGCCACCTGCACATTTACAGCATTGCAAACTGCACACTTAGTTATGGAAGCAAAGGTTACCATAGTTACCATGGCCAATAAGAGGCACACTGTACTGTTTCTATCCAGTGTAGCCCGGAAGTGTGAGGTGGTTTAGGACAAGGTTGATATTGGAGGATCTGGCTTCTGTTTTTAATCCAACAATGCACTCTGAGTTTATCGCTTCAGCTTTCTGACACCACTTCCACAGCTTTCCATTACAAATAAAAAAAAGGAGGAGATGAGGTCACATGGGTTTTTATTTTGTTTTCAATTAAGGTGAGAATTTAAGGTAAAGACCCTATACTATAGAAGTATATTAAATATTCAGGTTATAAATATTCTATTCAATTCAAAATATAATTTTACTATCCAGTTTTTTAATCAATTCTCCATTTCTATTCTACTGTATTCTGTATTCTGTTCTATTAAACATATAATTGAATAGAATTAGAATATAGAATAGAAGAAAAAATGAGAATAGTAGAATTAGAATATCAATAATATTTAAAAAAGTTTAATAGAATACAATATTGTAGAGACAGAATTAGAACAGAATGGAATAGAATTTGAATTTTGAATAGAATATTGAACACAGTAGCAGAGAATTAGAACATTGAAAAAAATAAAATTACTATAATTTGTTTGTATTAGCCTATGTATTCTATTATATTCACTTTTAGAAACTATTAAACGTTCTAATTCTATTTTATTCTATACAATATTCTAATTATGCTATATATATCAATATTTTTGAATTATGTTCAATATTCCAATTATACTCTATTAAATAATATACTTCTATTATACAAATATCTATAAATATTATACTTTATTTAATCATTTTAAATATTATAAATATTTTTTGTGTTTTAATTCTCTCCTATTCAACTCTGTATTCCAATGCTATTCTATTAAATGCCATTGTATTATTTATTTTAGTCATGGTTCAAAAGTTATGACCATAAACCTACTTCCAAATTTGACCTGCTGGTGGCGCTAGATCACTGCCAGCACTTGGGCCAAATTTGGTCAGAATGTTCCTTAATCCCTCTCCAGTCATTGTGCCAAATTTCACAACATTTTACCATACTGTTGTAGGAAGAAGAAGAAGAATACAGTAGTTGCTCATCCAGAAAGGTCTTATCGCTGCCGCAGTTGCTGTCCCAATTTTTTTGCTACTGTAAAACTTTAAATTGCTCTATAATCATAGAATTTCCGTTGGTGGGAGCTGAACACTTCAAAGCCCATTCTGTGAGTGGCCGTTTCAGTTGGCCCCCTAAAAATAATAATTATTATAATAACAATAAAAACTTTTTATTTAATTATATAACTGCAAAGAGGTTAGCTATGAGTAACGAAGCCACCATTCATGCCTTAGCTGCCACCCTATAATAATTAAAAAAAAAAACTGATTCCATTCTCTGTTTCAACATATTCTTGCCTATAATCCTGTCTGACTAATAATGTTCTTTTTTTTCTCTGTGTCATTAAGGTCCAGCTTGTCTGTGTTGCGTTTCACTGCTGGAGTGGGATGCTTGTACTCATTGTACTCCACCCAGAAGTACGTCAGCATGGTCAGCAAAAGGACTGAGATGAGGATGTAGAGTTTGGTGGACAGACAGATGAACGTGCTGTATGCGAAGGCTATAACGAAGCCCAAAGACTCCCACATGCGATAATTAGCGAATGCTGCCTCCTTGTGGTCAGGGAACAGAGTGCCGTACAGTGCTGAAATGCAAACACACATGGAAAGTTGTTAGAACCTCCTCTGTGAAGTAGTGTTAAGGGTGGACTTCAAAGGGCTACATAACACCTACATAAGGCTTTCATTTATAAAGTCTTTCAGGACAGCTGACTTTGTTGCGCAGTGCACTTTATGTCAGTCTGACATAATGGTTATAATGTGACATAGCTTGCTAAGTCAGAGGTATTTGTAAATATCATGGTGTCTTCAGAACTCTGCACCAAAAGTGATTATCATTTTAAATTTTTCAATTAATCTCACTCTGTAGTCTGATATATCACATCATCACAGTGCATCAGAAATGCACATCTGTCATGGTGTAATAATGTAAAAATGTGTCACAGCCCAAATGTACAGTATGCTATGCTTATGTCAGTATAACAGTTGATGCCTCATGAAATTATTATTATTATTATTATTATTATTATTATTATTATTATTATTATTATTATTATTCAAAAATCTTTTAGATTTATATCAGTGTTAGAACGTTGTTATATATTGCCATGTATTGTTATAAACACTGGCTTTATTAGATTGATTCTTATATAAGAAAGATGTCTCAGTTGTTACGAGTCTCACCGTTGGTTTGTGTTTGCCACACAGCATCTGCCACACCCCAGAGAGCAGGAAACACAAAGAGGACGGGCAGCTCGTCCGGATGAGGCCTCCAGTACAGCAGAGCTATCGCAGAACTCAGGTTTATCACAGCGGCTGTGAGGAGAAAGAGATGAAATAGCATTAAGACCTGCCTGTCCTTCACCAGCTGGGCTTTTACACACCTGGGACAGTGACAGCTAATTTACAGGTATTCACACAGGTACTCGTGTGTGTGTGTGTGTGTGTGTGTGTGTGTGTGTGTGTGTTTAACGAGCATCTTTATTCATTTTTGTGTGACAAAAATGCATGGAAAAGTACAAGCTGTGAAGAACAAATATTGTAGAAATCCACCGTCCAGCATGTGCAGCTTTCTCAATAGTGATTTGCTTCAAGATGAAAAATTCATTTTAAAAAACATGAAGAAAAGGAGGTCAATTTTAAAACAAAGTACAGTCAGTTTGTATGAGGAACACATGACAGATCATGCCGTCTCTCTCTCTCTCTCTCTCTCTCTCTCAAATAAACAAACAAGTGATTTTTTTTAAACAGAAAGCCTTTTTGTCATTTTACTGAGATACCAGGAAACATAAACTACTCAGTTTTTTATTAGTCCTAGATTATGTGGAGCATCTGCTGTACAAGTATCTGTGTATGAGCTGTTACTGTTACTGTACTGGCCAGCAGATGGCACTGTGGCCTGTCTTCGGACGAGTCACGTGTCTTTGCTTTGTTTGGTTCGCTCGCTTCCGAGTTGTAGTATTTGTAGCGGTCTTGTCGTTTGTCTTCATGCCATGACGGATATTGTTATGCCACGTTTCCGATTCAAGTTTGCCTGTGAAGACTGCGTTTGTTTTGGTTTTGCGTTTTAAGTTTAATAAAGACTTTGATCTGCACCAGCATCTGCCTCCAGTCTAAGTAACGTTACATAATATTGAGCTGTAAAAGGAAGCAGCAGATCAAGGAGAAAGTGACCGCGGAGTTGGACCAAGTGTTCTGGGAGAAGCAAAGGATAATGGACGAAGCACTGGCGCGGTTCACTCACCAGATCGCGCAACAAACGCTGCTACAGCGAGCCGGTCCATGCGCCACGCCACCATCCGCGCCATTCCTGGAACGTTACCAACAGTTCAGTGGGGAACTTTCTCGCTCGAGCGCATGTTCGCAGAACAGAGTCAGCTGCAAGCTGAGCTACGCACCATGCCAGCCCCCGCGCCCTGTAGCCCGTCCCCGGCACCGGAGAACCACGCCGTGCAACGCAGCCAGCAAAGGGGGGGGGGGGTTGGCAACGAGGACAGCAGAGCTCCAGCCTGAGGCCTACGGGGAGGTCTCAGCTGTGGAGCTCCCGCCTTTGGTCAACAGGGTGACCTCAGAGCTACAGCTTGAGGCCTACGGGGAGGTCTCAGCTGTGGAGCTCCCGCCTTTGGTCAACAGGGTGACCTCAGAGCTACAGCTTGAGGCCTACGGGGAGGTCTCAGCTGTGGAGCTCCTGCCTGAGGTCAGCGTGGTGACCTCAGCGCTACAGCTTGAGACCTATAATATAAATAATAAATAAAAATCTAACTAAACGTTAGGCAGCATTAAAAACAATGACCAAATGTATTTAGTTGTATAAATAAGTTCCTTGATGCTAAACACAAGGACAGTTCATTTATCCAGGAGATAAAAGATGCCCATGTTGAACGCATCTAATGGATAGAAATCAAACGTATGTGTCACAGCAGCAGATACGGACGTAGGTGCAGGTAAAGTGAGCTTTATTGAACGTTGAAAACAAGACCAAGACCAAGTTAGGGGTTAGTTAAGTGTTCATGGAAGAGGTGGGTCTTTAGTCTTGTACTGTGAGTCTGGAGACTTAGAGTCCTTATATATCCTGTGACTGTATGATTGAGTCCAAGTGCTTGTAATCAGGTGATTGAGAACATGTGTGATCGGAATTGAAGTCCTTGGCAGCCATGTTTGTAAGTCACATTGTTTTCTGGGAACTGTAGTTCTACGCCAATTCTGCCATTGATGTGACAGAACTCTCTAAACCAACACCTCCCCCCACCAAGCGCTACCTCTGGGAGTGGACTCCTTATCGAGGCCTTCTGGACCTGTGCAGTTTGGGTGCCATGCAAGGAACACCTGGCACAGTAGGGGTTCAAGTACATAATGAGCTGGGATCTAGTAGCTCTCCTCAGGTCCATAGACCTCCCATTCAATAAGGTACTATATCTTGCCCTGTCTGCACTGTAAGTATATGATTTCCTTGATGGCATCAGCTGGTTCACCTTTGATGTCCAGGGATGATGGGAGGTGGAGGGGGGAAATGTCCTGTGCAAGGGGACCTGGACTGACCAGATCCAGGATCCCTTTTTGACCAGCGAAATTGTGAGTGGAGCATGAAACATGAAATGGGTCACCAGCATACTTTTCTGGATGGGCGATGAGTGAAGAGACAGATCATTTTAAAATTAACTTGGTGTAGGTGTAATGGTGTGTATGCAGTGTAAATAAGACTCATGTATAGTCCTTGTGGAAATATGATTGGTTGTAATATTTATACAAATTGTACATGTTCAAAGTTTTAACATTTAGTGGTTATATTGGTATGCCAATGAAAAAAGTATATATTTGATATAAGATCTGTGGGTACTTGGAAGGTGTCAATGAAAAAAATATAAGTTTTTTTTAAAAAAAGTGTGTTTTTCATAGCAATGTAACCTATAAATATTCCTTCTCTAAAATGATACACAGGCATTGCAATAATGTACCATCACTATAATACTTCCCACCTCGGGCTACTCTGATTAAAATGACTTACCAAAACAGAAGAGGGGGATCCTCCCGGTGTACTGCGCAAGCTTCCCAAATGAGAAAGAACTCAGTGAATTCACAGCGCCGAAGCAGATCATTACAAATCCAACATAATGGATTCCTATTGCACAGGTCACATAATTCTGCAAAGACAATCACAAACTTGTTGTTCTCTGAAGAATATTCACAAATGCACTTAATTCTAAAATGTTTTGCAACCAGGGAACAGGGAATAATACATTTGCACAGTGAATTTGTCTTTTCAGTGAGCACTGTCACGGTAGAACCACTAAGGCACTGGACTACAACACCCATAAGCCATTGCATGTCACATGCTCACTGGTTGTTGAGCACCTGGTTGTTGTCTAATTGTCACACATATTTAAGCTAAGTATTGTATAGCACTCCTTGTCGGTCTGTAGTCATTGTCATAATTCTCTTGTTTCATGTTCATGTTGTTGTCTAGCCTCATTATTTCTCGTCCTGCATTTGCATCTGCCTCCTCTACCATTCCTGACAACCACGAGCTGGTTTGTTGCATTTTGCTTGTTGTTTTTAATGCTTTGATGATTTATGTACATTAAATTATTCCTTAGTTACTTATTTATTTGTATTTTTTTTATACCATAAAAACAGATGTCTCTCTTAGGTGATTTTTCTCTCTGAAGTGGATTTTTCAGCAGGATAATGAGCCTAAGCACCAGTCAACTTTTGAAAGAACACTTCCTAGAGCCCTAACGTACCTTGCCAGCACCTTGATAGGAGACCTCCTGAGGAAGGCTAAGGTTGCTGCTGGAATAGTATTAGTGAGGCCAGCAGGAGGCGCTCACCCTGTGGTCTGTGTGGGACCTAATATCCCGGTATAGATACAGGGACACTATACTCTATAACAGACACTTATCCTAAAACAGTAAGGGTAGGTCCTGGTGAAATTCCCCCATTGGCCCTTCTTTATCATGGCCCCAGAATAATCCCCATCTCTGAATTCTGGTTACATCACTCTCTTCTCTCCACCAATAGTCGGTGTGTGGTGGGCATTCTGGGACGCTATGGCTGCCAGGTGGATGCTACACACTAGTGGTGGTTGAGGATATTTCCCCCCTACCATATAATGTAAAGCGCTATATAAATATAGCTGTAAAATCTTATCTTTCTTTAACATAAATGCCACTTGGTTTGACATGTTGTTTTCTAATAGAGTGAAAATCATACACTTGTAAGTGAGGCTTAATACTTTTTGGGATTACTGTGTATGATAAATCTGTATATAAGTAATTATATTCGCAGATCTGTTCACCTTTGTGTATTCACCGGCAAGGAAGCTTTGCTCGAATCCACTGTACATAGTCAAGGGAATGAGCATTAACAGCCTCTTATCTCCTAAAAGCTTGAACGTGGCCAGGAAGGTACTGCAGAACGTTTGGTTGCCTTTGTCCTTGCGAAATTCTTTTGCATCTTCTCCATCAATGTTGTCCAGGAAAACTGCCACAAGGAACATCGCCAGAACCCCCACACCTACAGAGGTATCGCTCAGCTGAGTTATATACAGTACTTAAATACAGACTTTTACAAGAATTCAACAATGCTGTGTAGAAAAGCTAATAACTGTTTGGTATTTAAAACTGTTTACCAATGTAGCAGCCCATCAGTATGTTTACGAGATTCTGCGCTGGTCGTGTGAAGTTCCCCGTGGTGGTGAAGTTCTCATTGCACAGGGCAGCACCACAGAACTGCAGTCTCTCCTCAGGGATTTCAGCTTAGAGAACAGACACCAATATTGTATAACGTATACTAGTCTAAGTCTAATCATCACAATCAGAGACATGTGTTATGTTCTGTTGCAGTTGTACCAATGTTAGCGTCTTGTTGAAATATAAGTGATGACATGAGGTTTCCCCATACGGCAGACGACTGGAAGATAAGAAAGAAAAGGCCAAAGTATTGGTTTATGATATCCTGGCCTTTCTTGTTTTCTTTCTCCGCCTGTACATTCCCACTGATTGTAAGGTACGTGCACTTGGCAGACCAAAGTGGAGAGCCTCCCAAACCCAGAATAGCAGATGTAGCGATCAGACTGGGCCTGCGGATGTAACACACTTCCGTTAAAGATTCAGTGCTAACGTTTTATTACATCTTAAAAAATTTGAATATCTTGGAAAAGTTAATTTTGTCTGTAATTTAATTCAAAAAATTAAACATTTATTTATTCTAGATTCATTACACGTAAAGCCTTTTTTATTTTGATTATGGCTTACAGCTCTTGGAAATCAAAAATTCAGTATCTCAAAATATTAGAATAAAGAATTTGTAATACAGAAATTTTGACCTAAGAAGACTCTAATCAGTTAATTAACTCAAAACACCTGCAAAGGTTTCCTGAGCCTTTAATCTCTCAGTCTGGTTCAGTACACAACTACAATCACGGGGAAGATGAAAGTCAATTTTGCATTTCTTTTGGAAATCAAGGTCCCAGAGTCTGGAGAAAGAGTGGAGAGGAACAGAATCCATGTTGCTTGAAGGCCAGTGTGAAGTTTCCACAGTCAGTGATGATTTGGGGTGCCATGTCATCTGCTGGTGTTGATCCAGTGTGTTTGTTCATGTCAAGAGTCAATGCAGGATGTTGCTTAGATATGACCTAAGCACTCTGTCATCCTGGGCTTCCATCGGATGCAACCCACAACCCACAGATATCGTGGATGGACAAAGAAATTACCTGCTGGTCAGCCCACTGTCACAGACATTGCCTCCATTCCCTCCAGCTGCTTGTGGCTTCATCCTCTGTGGAAAGTCTTCACCATCCCATCGGAATACCTTGATCTGAAGGAGGCATTCAGCAAAACAATATTACCCCCACATTGTTCCTATGATTGTGGCATCTAGCACCTGACTGGGACCACTCCTTTTCACAATAGGATTTATCCCCATTCCCTAACTGAGCAGCAAACCATGCATTGACTACCATGGACTGAACCAGGTGGCTGTTACTGTAGGTTCTGGTACACTCTGCCTCTGGTCCCCGCAGTCCTCAAGCAGCTCCGTTCTGCCCAAATTTTCACAAAGCTGGATCTCCGCAGTGCATACAATCTGATGCCTATCCGGGAGGGCGATTAGCGGAAGATGGATTTCAGCACCAACTCTGGCCACTCCACACACCTGGTAATGCCATATGGGCTCTCTAGCACCCCTCAGTCTTCCAGTGACTCATAAATGACATATTGAGGGATATGCTGGTGAGATACGTCATAGGATATATCGGCGATATTCTGATCTACACGCCCTCATATGAAAGTCATGTGCTTCACGTTCACCAGGTCCTCCAGCACCTCATGCAGCACCAGCTACAGTCGGGTAAATAAGTATTTGGACAGTGATGCAAGTGTTGAATTTTGCAAGTGTTGACCTCTCAATATGTGGTCCAAAGAGGTGTCAATGGTCAAGGTGTCAAGTGAAGGAGGCAATCATTAGGCTCCAGGACTCAACTTTATTCATCAAGAGTGAAAATTGCGAGTTCACCAGCGCATCTCACTCTTGGGTTACATCAAAGCCACAGAGACAAACTGGCCTACACTGAAGACAGTCAGCAGTTCATCAGTTTTGCTAGTTTCTATCTGAGTATCATCAGAGATTCAGCTCCACAGCACTGTCCCTGACATTGCTCCTTAAGAAGTTGTCGAAGCACCTGGCCTGGAGCCCAGTAGCTGAAAAGGCCCCCAACCAGCTTAATGCTGCATTTACCACCATGCCTATTCTCAAACCCCATGATCTATCAAGGCCCTTTGCCATTGACGTGGATGCTTTCTAGATGGGAGTTGCAGCCATCATTTCTCAGCCATTCAGGGACAAGTCCAATCTACATACCATGTAGCTGGAGGGGGCCATTTACCATATTCACAGATCATAAGTACATTGGGTTCCTCAGAACTGTGAAGTATCTGAACCTCCATCAAGCCTGCTGATCTTATTTCTTTGACAGGTTTAATTTCACCCTCTCATATATGCCTGGCTCCAGGAACACCAAGGTCAAAGCTTTATCCCGCATGCAAGGCCTCCAGCCCATGAGAGGGCAGTGAGCAGCTCTTCCTTCCCAACTCCTGCTTCGTGGGTGTCATGGACTGGGAAATAAATCAAGCTATTACTAACACAGCAAAGAATACCCCCACCCCCCCCCCCCCACCCACAAACAAACAAAGTGTTCATACTGGCTAATCTACAAGCCAAACTTGTCACATGTGCCAACACCTTCATGGCCATGGCCCACCCAGGCACAAAACGTACTTACCATCTGCAAGTACTGATGGCCAAACATGGTTGCGGATGTTCACCACACAGTCTCTTCATGTACAGCTTGTGCCCGATCCACATGAATGATACCATGAACCCCACTAGCCAGCAAGCTCCTGCCTCTGACTACACCCCAGCAGTGGTCGATTTGATCACTGACCTGCAGGAATCCTGGCAGTGGATAATGGTGACTCATGGTGATCAGAAGGTCAGGGGTTCAAGCCCCAGCAATATCAAGATGCTACTGTTGGACCCTTGAGCAAGGCCCTTAACCCTCTCTGCACCAGGGTCGCTGTATCATAGCTGACCCTGCTCTCTGACTCCAGCTTCCTAAAAAGCTGGGATATGCGAAGAAAAGAATTTCACTGTGCTGTAATGTATATGTTACATATAAAGGCTTCTTCTTCTTCTTCTTCTTCTGTCCCATGGGCACACTGCCATCCTGATTATCATCGACCGCTTCTCAAAGTTGCTGTGTCACATCCCAGTGCCCAATCTGCCCATTGCCTTTGCCACAGCTGAGCTCCTCTTTACCCAAGTGTTCCAGTCCTACAGAATTCTGGAGGACATCGAGGACATCATCAACAACCAGGGTTCTCAATTTACCGAGTATGGGCCAGCTTCATGGACAATCTGGGGGCAATTGTAAGTCTGACCTCTGAATATCACCTTCAGCCAATGGAGGTGTGAATGTGTGTGTGATTGTGTTGTATCCCATTCTCCAGGTTCCCCATGACCCAGTAAGGATAAGCAGTACAGAAAATGGATGGATGGATGGATCTTGGCCTTTGTATGTAATAGTCATTGTTTATTATTGTTTTTATTGTAAAGTTCACTTGCGTGCAAAAGTCTGCATCCCCTATGATTTCTATGCGGGGAAACTACGAACATGTATTAATCCAAGAAGTAAAAAAAAAAGTTGGTGTGTCTTACAACAAGATAACAAACATCCATCCATCCATCCATTCATCTTCAACCGCTTACTCCTCTTCAGGGTCGCGGGGAAACCTGTAGCTTATCCCAGGGAGCATTGGGCACTAGATGGGGTACACCCTGGACAGGGTGCCAGTCCATCGCAGAAGATAACAAACGTTTTTTACTAAAATTTTCTTTTTAAGAAAAAAACAATGGATGAACAAACATGTTGTAGAATATTTATTAGACTATTTTCATAAAGATTTTATAGACGTTTATAATTTATTAATTTTATAGACTATCTATAATGTCTATTAATTCTATAGACTGTATATAAAAAAAATATTTACATCTTAACATACACTTTTTAAACATTTGTAATAATGAACCTCGGTAAAATACGGCTAGGTTCCTTATTACAAATGTCTTGTTGGCATACATAAGTACATATACTTCTTTGTCTAATTTATTTTGAATGGTATGGGTATGCAAACCTTTGCACTCAGCTATAAATTATATAAACAACAGTATGATGCAGTTATGAATATATGAACCATAGCCTTCCAAATTATTTTTCATGAATGTTTGTTGAAAAATTGGCTCACCATCCAGGAAGGAGATTTCCAAATGAATAGCTGATGTAGCACGCCATGCAGATGAAGACGGTCCATTTACAGCCCAGGTTTTTGATCATGATGGGAGGCAGGAACATGGAGGACAGAATGATGGTTCCATAGATGACGCTCAGTGAGATAACGCCCATTCCTTCCTCAGCATTTAGACTGCTCTGTGATACACAGTGTCATATACAGCATACTCTCAAAACCTAATTCAGCAACACTTCCACTTTTTAATAAAAAAAAACATTTAGCAATTCATTTAAGTGTATCTTTTTCTGTTTATTATTAAATAATGAATTGGTTAGTATAACATAACAACATGACAGTGTTGTTAAACCTAATGTAGTTTACATTTGTGCACTAAATGTAGTGTTTAGAAAGAATTTTTATGAGAAAATGTAATGTGTCTGTTTCTAATTTTTTACATGATGTCACAGGATGTTTATTTGAATTCACAAACAGTGGCGTCCAAAAGTTTAAGACCAGCAGTAAAAATGCTTCTATTTTTGCATTATTTTAATTTATTTAATGTCGTTGTTTTCAATAAAATTTTATAAGCACAAAGAAATGAATCTTTAGTGAAGATTTTCTATGAAGTCTTGCAATTTTCCATGCTATCAGTAAAGTTTCTACCTATCTATCTATCTATCTATCTATCTATCTATCTATCTATCTATCTATCTATCTATCTATCTATCTATCTATCTATCTATCTATCTATCTATCTATCTATCTATCTATCTAATCATCTGCATATGTGCTTTATCAGAACGGATAAGACTCGAGGACAATCTGATATTTTGTTAACATGAATTAACATGTTCGTTAAATAGTCCTACAAATGGTGCAGAAGTAATTTAAATAAATTGAATATTCAAGATATTTGAACATTACCTTCAATTGTTGTACAATTTTCAGAATTCTAAAACATCCGTTTTATTACCAAGTCTAAATGAAAAAAAAAAATCCTAGATTTTCAGAGTGGTTTCAGACTTTTGGACCGCAGTATATGTATAGTGTGTGTATACAATTTCAGGTTGTTTTTTTTTTTTTACGTGTTTCACATATTATTGAGAATTTTTCCATAATGTCTGGTGTGCGAATCGTGTGTGAATCGAACACTGTAACAGGGTAACAGTGTATTCCGTGATGTGTGTTCCACTGTTGTGTTGGGGATCGCAGCAAATTTTCAAAACTTAAATCAGATGTCGTGTAGTGTGAGTAGAGCCACAATCCAGTATACATATCAATATATAGGCTTACATTATGTCTGTGACTTCTGCTGTCATCAGTATAGCGTGGTTGCTTGGCAACTATATTAACTATATATGCTATACTAAAGAATTATTTGAATCAAAGGGCAAACCATGTTCTCACTGTGTAGTATGTTGTTACTATGAGAAGTAAAACGATGATAAAAAAAAAAAACACCCAGGTGATGGAAGTAATTAAAACAGCATCCTACGTGTCCATATTCTTTGGCCTCAGTTTCAGCATGTACAGAACATAGCTGTACAAACTGAGCGCTCTGTGTGTGTGAGTGTGTGTGAGTGTGTGAGTGTCTGAGTGTGTGTGTTAGTAATCACACTGGGTGAAAACCTTAGAACCCTACAATAGAGCTTCCCTATCACAAAGGGCTCCATGTATAAATCTTTTAGGAGGCTAAGATCTCTTAATTATTCAAAGAACACCTTAAAGAACTAAATACAGACAAAGGCTTGACTTAATTACTAAGATGTCAGTCTTTTAAATATATGAGTAATATTACACTAATTCACATTTATATGACTATAAGGACTATAAGTTCCTGTTATCATGTAAATTACAGCAGATAAAAACGAAGTTAATACGCTAAGAAATGCAGCTCGTCGGTTTACCAAGAATCCACACCTCCACTGTCCTGAAAACTGTTACAGAGACCTGACACTGGAGGCTCCTTCCAGAAATGATGTCTTCACATAAAACATCACCGTATTAACAATGGCATGTTTTATCTCGGTTAATTAACACGTTTGTAAATCAGTATAAGTCCCTGTGTACAGTACAAGCTGTTACTGTCGAAATGGTAATGTATTAGAACAAACATGTTTATATAAACCTGTCATTTGCGGCTGTACTTCTGTCAGAGCTGCTGTTCGAGAAAATTACAACATGATTACCTGTAGACTCTGTAGTCCTCCGTACGCCGTAAACAAGAACAAAAATCCAAAAGATACCACAAGCACATTTTTGGTATTTCGGTTTATCATGTTGGCAGATTTAAAATCTGTAAAAAATAAGTAGAAAAAAACAAGAGAGAAAAGCCACAAAATGTCAGAACAGCAGGTCACGAGAACATTTCTAACTGCTGTATGTCAGATTTCCACACACTTCATAGACTAATGAACTACAGTCTGTTGTGCTAGAGGGCAAAGTTCAGCACCTGGGAACCATAAAGCTGTGAGCAGAACAGTCTGCCTTTCTACCGGACAGGCTCGTGTTTTAAGAGTCGGGGAATGTTACTGTAATAGCTAAACTTCCAAAAACGCATTGCTATCATAACATACCTTGACATAATATAACAGAAAAAATGCTGACCATAAAAATCACTGTAATTACTTTAGAGTATCATAGAACCAGGATGTGATGGGTTTGTTTGAATATGCCAGGTTATAGTTTTGATGGATTCATTACTGTTTTAATACATCACTACAATATAATGGGAAAAGCTGCTGAAAGTTAACTTGTGTAAACTTAGCTTCTGTAAAAAAAAAAAATTTATTGGTTGTGTTATCCACACAAACTGATTTGCTTGGCTTGTTTAAATATGGTGAATAAATCTGTGTCAAGTGTTATTGCACTTTTTCTCTAATAAATCTGTACCATCCAGATAAAGTGTGATGGTGCAACCTTTCTTCAGGATGTACCATTTACTGTAACTCTACTCAGCTCGTCAAGCATGCAGTCACACCTGAATAGCAAGGTCCAGTCACTAAAACCCAAATGATAAGATAAATGATATAAGGCCGTTGATTTTAAGTGTTTTACTGCTTATTTACGGTGACTGCAGAATAAACTGTTCCTCTCCACCCAGCAATAAAGAGTACATATATACATGACACTATGCATTTATGAGTTGTTTTCAGGTGGGCTCCATCATTTTGTTCTGATTGACTTCCTCGTTGTCAAAAGAATGTTCATAAGACATAAAGAATGAACCTTGGTCTCAGGACAAGACACGCATTGCTGCCAAGAATCCGCTCTGCAGTGATTCCTGATCATTTTATTCAAACACAACAGTCTGTTTTATTGCTCTGAATGTGTAACTGATTGGATGTAGCTGATAACAAGGGAGCAACCACATTCCTGACTAAAAAACTCTTCCGTCATCAAAGTTTCAGGTGAAACCTGTCTCTTAACACTGTGGTTTCGAATAGATACACACTGCAGTGGAAGAAATAAAGCACTTGGCATCATGAGATTATAGAGAAATAATTAACAACAAAGTTGATTATTTTCCATGTTTTGAAGTGTTTTATTCCTCTTACACCACAGAGTCAAATCACACCAAACCAGTGACTACATTTCCCATCTTGCACTACAAACATGGCCACCATGGACTGCAATTCCCAGAACACACTTCAATGTACTTTTCAAGTCACTGCCCTTTGTCCAGCTTGAAAAGTCTGGCGGGTTCCTTGTGTCTCGGTTTTATGGCCCGGCCTACAAATGGGCACAGCATCTGGCCAGTACAGGGTCCAGTGCCCTCACCCAAGCAACTCAGTTTGCAGAACTATTTTTAAAGGAGTTTGGGAATCCAGGGCAGAACTGCAACCTGGATGAACTCTTGAGAGGAGTCAGTGTAACGGGCCAGCATGATCTGCCTTTCCACACTTACTATGAGTTGGATCGACAGGGTGACCTACACAGCTGAGCTTCAGCCCCCGGCCAACAGGGCAGTGGTGGAAGTGACGCAGACCTGCAAGACCGAGGGCTGCAGACCACAGCTCCAGAGTTCCAGCTCGACACCCATGAGGTGGTCTCACCTCCCGAGCTCCAGCCGGGGGTCAACGTGGCAACCTTCTCCCCAGAGGCCCAAAGTGAGACCCACGGGGTGGTCTCACCTGCTGAGCTCCAGTCAGAGGTTATCGTGGTGACCTCCTCCCCAGAGTTCCAGCATGAGACCCATGAGGTTGTCTCATCTCCAGAGCTCAAGTTTCTCAAGTTCAAAGTCAAGTTCCTGTCAGAGGTCGAAGATACAGCCTTCCAAGCCAGGTTCCTGTCCTAGGTCAAAGATATGTCCTCTCAAGTCAAGTTCCTGTCCAAGGTCAAAGAGATGGCCTCCCAAGACACGTTCCTGTCAGAGGTCGAAGCGACAGCCTTCCAAGCCAAGCTCCTGTCTGAGATCGATGAGGTGACTTTCCACACCAAGTTCCAGTCTGAGATCGACGAGGTAACCTCCCATGCCAAGTTCCAGTCTGAGATCAACGATGAGACTTTCCATAAGGGTTAAGGGCCCAACGGTGGCACTAGTTGTTCCCTTGCCAGCTTCTCTTTTTTTCTCTCTCTTGAAGTTAATAAGGCAAAAAAAAAACCTTGTCATTTTGCCATAAACCAAAAAACATAAAATCCTCTGTCAATACCAAACCACTGACACTGGAGACTCCACCCATATACGTTACATAAACATCTCTTCACAGAAAACTTCCCCATATCAATGTTAATTTGTTGAGTAACAGCACATTTGATTATGTGAATGAGACACAGTGTAAAGCGCTTTGGATAAAAGCGCTATATAAGTGCACGTTTACCATTTACCATGTGAAGAGTCTGCCATACAAGTCCTTGTAATTTTTGCTGTTACTATCGAAATGATAAAGTATTAGAACCAGCTCAGTAACATGATCCTGTGATTAGTAGCTACACTACTGTCAGAGCTGCTGTTAGAGAAAATGAATCAAAACCTTCTGGCCAATCAGATTTGAGAGTTCAGTGCTGTGGTCTAAAGAAAAATAAGGAATGGTGAAAGGGTTCTTCTCTTTTTGTCTTTGTGAAAAGGACATTTCTCATATAATGCATGTTCTCCCCGTGCTGGGTGGGTTTCCTCCGGGTACTCCAGTTTCCTCCCCCAGACCAAAACTTGCATGGTAGACTGATTGGCGTGTCTAAAGTGTCCATAGTGGATGAATGGGTGTGTGAGTGTGTATGTGATTGTGCCCTGCAATGGATTGGCACCCTCTCCTGGGTGTACCCCGCCTTATGCCCCATGATCCCTGGGATAAGCTCCAGGTTCCCCACGACCCTGAATGATAAGCGGTATAGAAGATGGATGGATGGGTCAACAATAAAGGGAAAGAGATATTGTCATGTGACCAATGCAAATTGCTCAATCCTGGACCTGAACTCCTTCTAGTGCTATCTCTGGGATGAGGACCTCATCATTCTGGATGCTTTGAGTGGTTGAGAGGTTCAAGAACTTCATGTGCTAGAGTCTAGTATTGTTCCTCAGGGCTATGGCCCTCCCACTCAATGAGGTACTTCCCATCTCTGTGGCATGACTTCAAAATATTCCTGATCAGATAAACGGGTTGCCCTTCAATGTCTAATGGTGCAGCTTGTGTGGAGAGGGGGGAGTTAGATGCTAGTGGTTCAGGCTTGAGGCGTGATATGGGCCGATCTATCTGGAATTGAGCTTCTTGCAACGTTGAGTGTTTCTAATGTCTTCAGTCGATAACCATGCCTGATCCATTTTAATGCCCTAGTTCTTATTGGAGTTCTCATGATGATGGCGAAGTAATCTGTCATGTGACGGAGTCAGTGATGGAGGCAGTTGCGGGCTGGCTGTGTTTATATAGGGTGTGTGTGAGATTTGGAAAAGGTCTGCATGGTTAGAACTGGGGTGACTGTGAACATGCCAGTGAAGTGTTGTGCTGGGGATTGTAGTCCGCAGTGTGTTCTGGGAAGTGGAGTTTCTGGTGGATTCCAGCGCTGGTGTGACAGATATATACTTGAAACACACCATGGCTAAACTTATGGCAAATAAAATATTCTAAATAATCAATACAGTAATACAGAAATAAATAGTACAATATACTAAAATAATCCCAATTTTTGCCAGCAATGTGAAAAAGACACACATGGAAAAGAGCTACATTTCCTTACAGAACATTTACAAACCAATTCAATATTATTTTAATCAATTCTTTATAATAAAAAAAAATCTAAACTTTGCACTCAAATTCTTGACTTTAACATCAGAAGTACAGAGACATTACTGTGACTTTTGAAGTGTCTAAAAATTTTCATGCTCATTTTGTCTCTTCCTCTTCTGGTTAAAATAACAAATATATTTTTCTACAAATTTCTCCTAATGGTAATAAAGTATCCTGAATCCTGATACTAAATACACACTTTAGCTACGTCAGAATGTACAAACTAATGCACACACACACACACACACACACACACATGCATACGCAGACATGTACAGTAAATACACACATATACACACCACACGGTGTGTTGTTCACCTGCTAAAAGTGTTTACCTGCTAAGAGTGGTGTGTAGGCTGTCTCAGTGCTAAGATCCTCAGAGAAATGTCATTGCAACATACACTTTGATCAAGTATGACTCGTTTTTTTCTCTTTTTTTTCTTTTCAAATCAGGCAAACTAGGGTGTGTACGGATTACAAAACAAATGCTGGTGCTGTTCGGTCTTCACCAGAGGGTATAGCTTTACTGTCTAGATACTTTGTGTTTTCATTTGTTTCATCTTAATTCTGTTAGAGTTACAATCACGTAGCATACTGAATAACACCTCTTCTATGCAATGTTATACATGTCTTTGTATTTTATTCTTGCTATATGAGTGACTGAAATAACATAATTCAAGCCCTGCTCTTATCTTTTCAGTTGCTAGTCTGTGTGGAAATCTCTTCTCACACACACACACACACACACACACACACACACACACACACACACACACGGTTTTATCCTATTGTTAACCCAAACAGATTAAATGCCAAGATAAGATAATCAGGTATAGCATAGAATGAGTTATCACGTTATTCCATGGTAATGAGTCCTCACCACTGGGGCTCTGGAGTCTTGAAAAGTGGAATAGAGAGCGTCTTGTAGGTCGTTCAGTTGGCTTCTTTGAAGAAGAAAATAATAAACCCTGTCTATTTTTCAGACTTCATTAAACCACTCTGTAAACAACAATTTGTCTTTTTTCCCCCCTCAAATCTCCTCTCCCAAGGATTCGGTTTCATTCAAGATTAAAAGTGGTTATAGTAAAAGAAAATGTTCTAAATTAAACAGAGATCAATTCTCTATTGATCAATAACTAGATCTACCAAGCCTGGCTGGCTCCTCAGCGAATGATCTTCACCCGAGGTTTGGCAACGCTTGGTTTAAAACATGCATGTATATATACTGTATAGCTAGCTAACATAGCTAGAACCTCCTAATTCATTTCAAGGAACAAAATATTTTGTGAAATTTGCTAGACGGGGAACCTGCGAAACTGAATTGAACTGAGACTTTCCATTTCTTGAGTGAGTTGTTCATTGAGTATGTCGACATAATTCCTGTTGTTGTTTTTCTTCTGCTCTCTCTGATTCTTTGTTGTAGATTATGTTCTTCAATACACAAAATATGTTTATCACATAAAGAAGTTGAACCCAATAGTATCCTAACCTCCCACCCAATCGGATTCTTTCTGTGTCTCTTTGACATCCACATTTGAAGGATCTTCTCTTGTCGAAGTCTTCTCTTGTTTCGTCCTGCCTTCCATTGCCTTCTGTGCTTCTTGCATCCCTGCTTTTCCTGCTGCTCTGCGCTGGCGTCTCCTTTCCTTTTTCGTTTGTCTTGGGGTGAGTCTGAATGCAGCTGCTTGATGCCTTGGCTCTATGAAGTCATGTAGAGTAAGTTTCTTGCTAGGCTGAGTGTGATATATTCTACGTTGAGGCCTAGGCCTCTCTACTACAACAACAACAACAACAACACCAATACAACACCAATACAGTTGGCAAATAATTTCCTCCGACTTAATGAAGACAAAACTGAAATAATTGTTTTTGGCCCCCTGAGATTGAGAGATGGTCTCATTAACGAGCTCAATAAACACTTTCCTTCAATTTCTTCCCGTGTTCGGAATCTTGGCTTTGTTCTGGACTCAGAATTATGCTTAACCAAGCAGATAAATTCGGTGGTTAAGACTAGTTTTTATCAACTTCGGACTATATCAAAACTCAAAACATTTTTGTCTTTTCAAGATTTGGAGAAGGTTATTCATGCTTTTATCACTTCTCGCTTAGATTATTGTAATTCATTATACTTGGGTCTTCCGCAATCATCTGTGGCTCGTCTTCAGATGGTTCAGAATGCAGCAGCAAGGCTGTTGACCAGGGCAAAGAAGTTTGATCGTGTCACCCCAATTTTAGCATCGCTTCACTGGCTCCCAGTCCGTTTTAGGATTCATTTTAAGGTTTTGATGTGTGTTTTTAAAACTCTTAATAATCAAGCTCCTTCATATCTTGTGGATCTTCTTAAGCCACATTCATCAAACCGATGTCTAAGATCTTCAGATAGCTTTCTTTTGCATGTCCCTCGTTCTCGGTTAAAAACAAAGGGGGATAGAGCTTTCGCTGTTGCCGCCCCCCGTCTATGGAATCAACTGCCACTGGACATCCGCCTTGCACCTTCCATTGCTATCTTTAAAAATAGGATTGAAACATATCTTTTCCACCAGGCTTTTTGATATTATTTTTATTGTTTAAACGAATTTTTTATTGATTTTTCTACTGTCTTTTGTCTGTTTTACTTTGTTTTAATTCAATTTCTATTTTTATTTTCTGTACTCTGTTCAGCACTTTGGTCAGCGTTGCTGTGTGAAATGTGCTTTATAAATAAATTTTGCTTACTTTTTTACTACACACACACACTTGTTGTTGCTACCTGTCTGTTTACATTCCGTCTCACTCAACCACAGTCATCATTTTTAATACTTCATACTTCAGTCTACGTTTTAAACGTTAATGCAGAAAATTCTTACTAACGTTTACCGTAAAACATTGGAAACATTTAGTCTGATAAAAACAAGCGAAAAGCATAAAATTAGAGCATTTCTCGTGCCAATGCCAGAATTGGCATCAAACTACAGTTCCCAGAGAACAAAGGAACCTACAAACTACAAGCACGGCCATCGAGGACGACACACAGCCATTACAGACTCTGATTACAAGCACCTGGACTCAATCACACAGAGACAGTGTTTAAGAACTCTCTACACACTCGCTTATTGTGAAGCTGTGTTTCCATACCAGGCCACATAGTGAGGATATTGACTACGTTTACACGGACAGCAGCAATCTAATTATTGACCTTATTCTGAATAAGACAATATTCTGATTAAGGTGTTTACATGAGTCTCTTTTAGAGTAGTCCTTTCATGTTCAGGTTTTACACGTTATAGAACGTAAAGCGATTAACAGCACACGTCGTTGTGTCACCGCGCTGCGCCACGCCGTCCGACGTCCCTCCTGAATTTCACGTATCGAATACAGTTGGTCTTCGTTATGGTACCGTATACAGTTTTGAGTGTTTTTATTTCAAATTTTTACGAACGCTTCACGTGCAGATAATTATTTGTCGTGTTATACGTGCAAAGAGACGACTGCTTGAAGCTGTGGGCTGAAATACATGCGTTTGACATTGCAATACTCCACACGTCTTAATTCGAGTTGACTTTACTTCGAGTATGACTTTAGCCTGATTAAGGTCATCAGAAATCTCTGTTTACATGCTAGTTTCTTAATCAGAGTATCGTCATAATGGACCTGAGTGATAGGTTTTTGTATTTTTTTTTTATGACACTGCATAAAAAATATGAATGGATCAAAATGTTGTTTTTAATCACTGACATATCAAAGAATGTAATAATCAAGGGGAAAAAAATCTGCTTAGCATTTAGTATATGAAAAATAATGACTGTTTATTAATTTTTTTCATTAAAAAAAACTACTGTGGCATTATGTAAAGAAACTAGCATTTAAAGGGTTACAATTATACAAAATATTAATATATAATATTTTTATGACAGTTTTTGAACATTTTTGTCCCGAGAGTCAACGGCCACCGTTGGTATCTGTTGCCTCCTTGGAAGGCATACACGATTCATACACGAATAGAACCGATTCGATTCTCGAGTTCAACTCACTGATTCAGTGATCCTGTCACTGTTTTAGCTCATTTCCACATTTCTTTCTGGAGCTTATTCACTCGATAAATAATAATAATAACAGTTTATAAAGACATCCACATAGAGTTTCTATAGTGTCTGTGTATGAGAGAGAGAGAGAGAGAGAGAGAGAGAGAGAGAGAGAGAGAGTACAATAGTGTTAGTTACTTGTAGTATATATATATATATTTATTTATTTATTTAATTTTTTTTTAATGCATAATATCATATAGTTTAATAAACTGTTATAATTTAGTTCTTTATAGTCTCTTACTGAATATGCAATAATTGTTATGTTTATTGATAATGATTGTTTTTACCCATGGTAATAAGACATGTATGGGTTATGGCAGTGAGAGATAATTTGGGGGTGGGGGCTTGGGGCCCGGAGTACAAATTAGCCAGGGGGCCCAGAAACCCTAGCGGCGCCCCTGGTGAACATAGACTAATTGTACCCGTCTGTCTCACTTTCCAAGTCATGTGACTCAAGGTAATGAGATTTTATTTGAGCAATGTCTAGAAAAATGTTTAGAAGGAGATGAGAAATTGTTTTTTTTTAAAATAAGTCTCTGAAATTGAATTCACTGTTGTTTCAGATCTAACTGTTTATGTTCAAAAAAGAAAAAGACATCAAATAAATGACTTTCAGTGAAATCTGATCTGAATATTTCAGGACATTACAATTATTTCTAGACTCTTTACTCAGCAGTTTGATGTCTGGACGTTTCCTGAGTCATCCATCCATCCATCTTCTATCGCTTACTCCTTCTTCAGGGTCGCAGGGAACCTGGAGGCTATCCCAGGAAGCATGGGGCACAAGGCGGGGTACACTCTGGACAGGGTGCCAGTCCATCGCAGCACACACTCACATATAGACTCATTCATACACTACGGACACTTTAGACACGCCAATCAGCCTACCATGTATGTCTTTGGACTGGGGGAGGAAACCGGAGTACCCGGAGGAAACCCCCGCAGCACGGGAAGAACATGCAAACTCCACACACACATGGTCCCGGTGTGAATCGAACCCCCGACCCTGGAGGTGTGAGGCAAACATGCTAACCACTAAGCCACCGTGCACCCCGTTTCCTGAGTCAGATGCATGGAAATGCTACAAATGTTAATTTAGTAGCTTTGGCTCTTTTACACCACCAGAGGTCAGTGTTGAACATAACTTAAGAAGTGTTTAATATTGTGTGTGTGTGTGTGTGTGTGTGTGTGTGTGTGTGTGCATGTGTGTGTTCATTAACTTCAGTGATGTTGATATATAGATAAATTTTATAATAATAACCTAAACTCCAACCACATAAACACATTCAAACTTGTGATCAAGTGTTTACCCGGAGGAAACCCCCGCAGCACGGGGAGAAACATGCAAACTCCACACACACAGGGCAGTGGCGAGAATCGAACCCCCAACCTTAGATCTTAGAGTGCTTTTCATAACAAAGATCAAAATCTTACTAACTGTAAGATTTTAAGAAGTAAGAAATAATGCATCTATACATCTACGAGAACTCTTACAAAATATGTTATTTCAACACTTCGAGTGACCTGTAAGCGTACGTGAGCAGTACGAGCGCTTGGTCAGCTTATCCTTCAAACCGTCAGTTTCATTTTCTTTACAGGAGAGCACTTTCGAAGCACCTTGAAAGCATGTAAACATTGGCATTAGTTTATTAATTATTAAGTTTGTGACTAAGTTTGAATATGAGAGCTGCATCTAGGGCACACGGTGGCTTAGTGGTTAGCATGTTCGCTTCACACCTCCAGGGTCCGGGGTTCGATTCACACCATGACCCTGAGTGTGCGGAGTTTGCATGTTCGTCCCGTGCTGCGGGGGTTTCCTCCGGGTACTCCGGTTTCCTCCCCCAGTCCAAAGACATTCATAGTAGGCTGATCGGTGTGTCTAAAATGTCCGTAGTGTATGAATGGGTGTGTGAGTGTGTATGGACAGGAACCCTGTCCAGGGTGTACCCCGCCTTGTGCCCCATGCTCCCTGGGATAGGCTCCAGGTTCCCCGTGACCCTGAAAAGGATAAAGCGGTATAGAAGGTGGATGGAACGTGCATCCATGCATTAAGAGGCATGTGCATTAAATATTCTTCCTTGGCGTAGGTTTGTGAGTGTGTGGTATGTATGTATAGTGTGTGTGTGGTAGAACAGGCTAGACAGGTTTTTCCTGCTGATAGCTCGTGGTGACAGCCGTGAGTCACTCGCTGCCTCTCTATTGTTAACTGTTTGCTGATGCACATGGAGATCTGCTGCTCTGTTTCTCCCGGCACAATGCACAACGTGGCTCAGTGAGCAATGCTGACACCCTGCAAAAATGGCTTTATTTAGCTAAATCCATTCAGCTCCATTCACCACCACACTGAGTGTGCTCCACAACACTACCTCTTCTGAAAAACAAGAGCTGGCGCGTCATTGTGACTGGTGGTTTGTAAAGCAGCTCTCGGGGAAGTTTTAGCATTACAGCAACAACAGCAGAGGTGTTTGAATAGAAACTAGCATGAAAAATGCGCATACTGTTTTCTTTTCGATCTTTATTTATTTTTAGATTTAATTGGAGTTTTTCTTTTTTTTAGAAAAAAAACTTCTTCTTCTTTTTTACTTCTTTTAAGAGTCAGGTGACCAGTTCAAGCAAATTTAACTAGAATTGTGAAATGAATTTATGCTCAAGCTAACATTAGCTTAGCACTATTCAATATTTTGATGATGTTATACCATTGAGTTCAGGAAAAAGTTCACATTAGGACGTACTCCGACCCAAATTAAAGTTCATGTGTATTATTTATAGCTAGGAGCAACAATTCAAGCTTAATCAGCCTATCATCCTCCCGTGTAGCTTTTACGTAGTAAATATGTATCGAAAAAGGATATTTGAACAAAATATGCAGACACGAAAACACTGTGCTGCGTACTTTCAGTCTCGACTTTACAGTCGATGATGATTGCAGTCTAATGTTACGATTTAAAGTAAAGCCATTTGGTTCATTTGAGTCATTTGGTTCAGCTCAAAAGAGCCGATTGTTTCAAACGACTCATCGTCTTTTTCCTTTAAAAAAAAAAAATCCTATTTTTTTGCGCTATTATGAAAGTGAAGTCTCACAACCTTCTAATTCACAGCATAACATTTATTGAATGATTGTTCTTATTGTTGTTGTTGTTGCTTTTTATAAATAAAGTCTCGTTAAAGCAGCAAGGTGTTACAAAGTGCTGACACTGGAGACTCCTTCCATAAATCATAAATAAGCGTCTCCTCACAGAAAACTTCCCCAAATCAAAGATTTCACATACAATTTTTAAAAAAATGTTCATGTCTAGCGTCTGCAGCACACGCTCCCTGTGAATGAGCTGTTGCTATAGAAATGATAACGTATTACAGTGAGCACATTACGATAAACCTGTGATTTGCAGCTGCACTACTGTCAGAGGAGCTGTTACAGACAATTATTCAACACCTTCGGACCAATCAGAGTTGAGAATTCAACTGTTCGCTCTGTCGTAGTGTTTACAAGCTAAAACGGTTGTGATGCTACATCCTCGATCGGGTCAAACGTAGCTAGTTAAACTAGCTAGTGATTAGCTATGTTCGTACGTAGCTACTGGTTTAATGCTGGGACGAGGTCGATTTTCTACAGTGTGATCATTTTGCAGGGGCGGAGAAAGTACTGGAAAAAATGATACTTAAGCGAAAGTATAGATACTGTGTTAAAATCTGTACTTAGATGCTGAAGTATCACCAAACATGTGCTCAAGTGAAAGTAAAAAAAAAAAACTACTTTTTTATAATATTAAAAAGTAGAAAGTTACAGTTGCAATCAAAATGATTCAACCCCCAGTGCAAATCGGGTTTATTTAAAGGGCGATGAACAATTCAAACAAAAGCAATTGATTTCCACAAACTTATAATGATTTCTCCAGCCTTCATCGCCTTCATGGCGAGTATCTTTAGTATTTAGTAAAGCTCCGTTTTTTGCTCTTATGCTCTGCTGCAATAGAGATGCAGAGCTTCTGGCAGCGTTCCTGAGGAATCTTCTCCCATTCCTCAAGAGCAACGACCTCCAGTTCAGTAATATTCTAGTGTTTGCATCCTGCAACCACCTTCTTCAAATCCCACCAGAGATGTTCTATGGGGTTCAAGTCAGGTGACTGTGACGTCCCTGTAGAATCTTCCAAGTATCCGTCGTGTTGAACTAATTCAATTGCTTTTGTTCATTGCAAACAGCTGAATTTGGATAATTTTGACAATAAACCTGATTTGCAATGGGGTCGAATTTGATTTTGATTGCAATTGTACTATGTAAATGATGTTAATGATAATGAGTCTTTATTGGTCACATACATTATAGCACAGTGAAATTCTTTTCTTCGCATACCCCAGCACGTTAGGAGGTTGGGGTCAGAGCGCAGGGTCAGCCATGATACAGCTCCCCCTGTAGCAGAGAGGGTTAAGGGCCTTGCTCGATGGTTGAACCCCCAACCTTCCAATCAGTAACCCAGATCCTTAACCACCAAGCCACCACTGCCCCATAATGTCATGTTCTCATGTGAAAAGCAACATTTATTACTTAACTAAAACTATTAGATTTTTGGTTGAAAGCGCCATTTAAACCAAAATGTTTACTACGCCAATATTTTCCATTACAGGCATCGATGTGTGTTTCATCTGGCCCCATTCGCCCCTACCATAACCCCCAAGCCCCCCCCAAAAAATAAAAGTTTGATGGCAAATTTTTCAAACTTGCCTCAACATGCTTTTTCAAATTAGGTGGAGTCCAAGATTTCTAAGGAGGTAAAGTAGACGGCATGTTTTATACGAGTCTTTGTTTTCGTCAGCAAACTAAAACATTTAACTGAGGTAAGGCCAGGGCGCCCATCCTTATCCTCGAGTTCCACACTGCAATCCGATGGACTATTTCTTTTCAAAGATACGAATATAGCTATAGCGTTAACTACATTGTGTTGTGAGAAGATCGCAACCGGTGATGAGTTGTCTTAATTCCTGATCGTTTTTTTCAACATTGATGAGCTTGATTGGATGCTAAGCTGAAATGACTGGATGCTAAACTGTATAAATTGTAATCGACATACTGTATAGCGTAGTGATTGGCTGGATGAGAGAACAAGAGACCTTTGAGATTTGTACGTACACCGAAGGTCTAACTGAAAATATAAGGAGTAAACAATATGTTCTTTCTTGTAAATGTAATTAAATTAAGATACTCAAGTAAAGTATAAATACAGCAAAATAATACTTACGTATGATAGTATTAAGTATAACTACTCAAGAGTTGTCCACCACTGCTTCTCAGTCACAGTTGAAAAACAACACAAATTAGCATGGAAGTTCACGCTAGCTCCAACCTCACGTCACACCCGGACCACCCATACTCCCCTGGTTTTAGCTCAACCCCAGTGAATAAAAGGTGAAAATCTGGTGTGAATGCTGCTTAATTGTGTCTTTGCAGTTGAAACTGCAGGGGCTTTGACAATGGCATGAGGGCTGCTGGAGATCGTGTCTGGAGTGTTAACGATAGGATCGCTTGCCTGATGGAGGACAGAATTAGAGATGTCAAGATCAGAAAGAAGAAGCGGGAGAGCGTTTTCCTATGCAAAAACCTGCATGAATTATTCAGCTCCTCCCTTTGTCTCCCTCTCCTCTTCACTGGCCAGGCCTCTGACAGGTTTATTCCAGCCCTGTCTGAGGAGGAGAGAGCGTCGCGTTCCGCTCCTTCACACTTCCTAAAATGGCCTTTAATTAGGTAGGCAAATTGCAGGCCGTGTTCACGCTTTCCGAGAAAGGGGACTGTGGGAAATGTGCGCTGTTCAAGCATCCTTTTATCTCCTGACTGTAAGGACAGGCAGCTGAAGAGGACAGTAGCCTATTATTGAGGGAAACAGTGTTAATGGTATGCTAGGTCAGGATGACTCTTAACATACAGGTGGATAGACATAAATAGTTAACGGTCTGCACTTATATAGCGCTTTTTTTCTAGAGTGCTTTACACTGGTTCTCATTCACCCATTCACACACACACACACACACACACACACACACACACCAATGTTAGCAGAGCTGCCATGCAAGGCGCTAACTTGCCATCGGGAGCAACTCAGGGTTTAGTGTCTTGCCCAAGGACACTTCGTGGAGTATGTGGAGTCACGTGGGCCGTGAATCGAACCGTCAACCCTACGATTAGTGGACAAGCCTCTCTATCCACAGCCTACTACATTACTTGATCACATGGGTTTAGTACGATTTTTTTTCTGTGTGAACATGCACAAAAATCAGCCTCGTTCATTCTAATTTGCAGAAATCTATCATAAGATCAGATTAGATTATTAAACTACGACGGTATTGCCATAGCGCTGTTGAATTCTTGAGTCCGATGGGTCAGAAGGTGTGGATGAATTTTTTCTAACAGCATCCGTGACAGTAGTGCGGCTGTAATTCAAATCACCGGTTTATATGAACGCACTCGTCCTAATACGTTACCGTTTCTATAGTAACGACTCATTCACAGGGACTTGTAGGTCACGACCAAAGCAAATAATAAAATGATTAAGGAAATATGTTATTTGATAAAGAAAAAAAGGCTATATCTTTATATCTCCTATATCTTTATGTAAGTGAAGGATTTTTAGGTGCAAGATAAAATTGATAAAGTTGACATTGCATTACGTTAATGCAGCAGAATGACATTCATAAATTTTGTATCTATATCGTATCTAGCTGTAAAGGGACAAATCCACTGATAATGCACTAGACGCCATTAGAGCCATCACTGAAATGATGAAAAGTGTGCTTCTTCACATTCTGTTCGCTTTCCTAACAGAGTTAATTTATTTGTGGCAAAAGTTGACGACTACGCGCGCGATCTCGCTCTGCCGTGATGACTGTGGGATATTAGACTGAAAAAACATGTAGGCAACATCCTCCAGTCAGCCTGTGATGTAGGATATTATAATAACTGTGTAAGCCAGGGCTTCGTCATTAGGCCTTGGCTCATATTGTGAGGCTGCAAATCCTGGAACACACAACACACTCCAGTTACTAACAGTACCCCCCCTCCAGCCCGCCGCCCCGAACCCCCCACCCTCCCACGGAGGTGACTTTTCTCAAGCTGTTCAGTAAATCTGGTGATTTTGAGCTTTGTTGGAAATGAGCAAAGCACAATATGTAGCTGTGGGGTCCTGTTGACTCTCAATACACTGATTATGCAAATTAAACTTGTCACTGATGCTGAATTTGTACATTCATTTCGGCTCAGAAAACCTCGTGCTAACCTCCAATTGTTAGATGGGATGTTGGCACGGTGTATAGAATATTCCGAGAGGTGTACATTTTTTTTTTTTAATGCGTTCAGTGAGGGGAAATAAGTGTTCAGACACTTTTGTTTTTGTTACTGAATACACTTCCAGTGCAGGTATCTACTTCACACACATAATGTCTTTTGACTTTGTACTTACAGATATGAACAGAAACGTATGTATTCATAAGCATAAACAGGGATATGCTAAAAAAAAAAAAAAAAAAAAAAGGTATTGAGACAATAAAAATGACCAATATTACTAAGAACAAATGACCAACCAAGCCCTTTGATGGACTCATTTTCAAAGTCCTTCATAAATTTTCACTTGGATTCAGGTCAGGCTGTACCGTGGCTGTATGTGTGCGGTCGTTGTCTTGTTGTAACATCCATCTTCTCTGTAAATTCGGTCTCTCGGCCGATGAGATTAAATTCTCCTCTAATATGTCCCGGTGTATTAATGTTTCCTTGGATGATGTGTCACGACTCAGTAGTGTTTACAGAGAAGCAGCCCAATATCATGATGCTGTTCTTGAGATCATACACACAACTGTTATGCCTCCAAACATGTTGAATGATTTATAATTCAGCATCAGTCGAGTGAAAAAATAGACTCCACTCCACATAATTGTCGCCATTGCAGTGTTTCATGTTCTACTGTGTGTGTGTGTATGTGTGTGTGTGTGGTGGGGGATGGGTAGTGGGTGGGTGGTTGTTGAGACTCCTTCAGGTCTGTCCCCTAATACAGAAGTTGCACCAAGTAGAAACAGTTGCCATGGTGATTGCAATTAACAGGTGCATTCTTAGCGTCTTCGAGCCGCTTTGTTGTCTATAAAGCACGTCGCATCATCCCTCTCAATGTTTACCGGTTTTTAGATGTCTCTCTCTGAATAAAAGCTAATCACTCAGGCCGTATCAGCGAAGTCCAGCTGCTTGTAAAAACATCAAAGGAGCCATCCTTGTTTGTGTCGATGGTGGAGGCTGTACTCATCCGATAGGCTCTCGGGCCGAACGAGATGAAGCAGCCAAAGTCATCGCCACGGAAACCATACGCCAGGACCGAGCGGAGGCGTGGTGTGCGTATGGGGGGGGGCGTGAACCGGCTTTTACAGAAACGCTCTGTGTGAAAAGCCTAGGAGAGAGGATCTGTGGAGCGTACACATCTTCTGAGCAGTGAGAAGTGGAGGTGCTGCTTCCCTCTGGAACCGTACACACGTAGACGTGCTTGCGTCTGCTACACATCTGATCACAGACCGCTCTGACAGGTTAAGGAAATACTCTACAGCTCTAAATTGAGGATAGCGTCATAACTTCGCAACTAATCATGCATTTTAACTAATCTGCAATTGATCAGTTTTAATGAAAGCGTCAAACCTCCGCCCACTCATGTCATGTCATACTTTATATTCATACCTTAAAAGCTTGTATCCGATTAAATACAGTATAGCTTCATTGGATACTTTAACATGAATGCCATACTAATACTAGGTGGGACCAAGGTGTTGGAAACCTTCCTTTCAGATTCTGGTCAATGTTGACATGATTGCATCACGTAATTGCCGCAGAATTGTTAGCTGCACGTTCCGATCTGCGGAGGACGGTGAAGTACACAGAACTCACTGTCATGTACATTATTATCATGCTGGAAGTAGCCAGTATAAGACGGTTAAATTGTGGACAGTAAGGTAATGCATGTGGTCAGAAACAGTATTCAGATGGAATTCAAACTATGGCCAGCTTCGCCTCAGATTTCTGTCCTTTCGATGACAACGCAATGTGGTCTTACATTTGCATTACGTTACATTTGTGGCATTTGGCCGACGCCCTTATCCAGAGTGACTCACATTTATCTCATTTATACAACTGAGCAGTTGAGGGTTAAGGGCCTTGCTCAAGGGCCCAACAGTGGAAGCTTGGCAGTGCTGGGATGACCTTCTGATCAGTAGTCCAACGTCTTAACTACTGAGCTACCGCTGCCCAAGCGTCTCAACTTTAGACTTGAAATGTTGTGCGTTCTGAGATGCTTTTCTGCTCACCGCAGTGAACATTAACAGACGCTTATGACTTGTATCTAGATGATTTTACATGATTGACAGATTTGATAACCGCATGACAGAGCAGGTGTACAAGTGGTCATAATGAAGTGGTCTGTCAGTGTAGAGTATATGCGTCATTAGGATGTGCATATCAACTTCCTTTATGAACCTCTATAGCCTTTATATACCACACTCACTATTTGTTTTAAGACAATTTTTTTTTCGCCCTCAAAATATTTCTTTGTCAATATTCAGAACCAAGATTTTCCGCTTCTAGATCATGTGCATTCGTGAAATTCATCCCTAAACAGAGAAATATTACAGAAGAATTTTCTTCTTCTTCTTTTTTTTTTTTTTTACATCAGGTGCTACAGAAGCCTGGTTTATGGGTTTGTATACAGCACACGAGCAGGCAATGTACAGGAAATCATGTGGAGTTCAGAGCTGGAGTGATTTTTGACCTCAACTTTAGAGCGGTGTGAAGACTACAACTGGAGGCTACAGCCTGGAGATTGCTGAGGATGGTACCACTTGAAGTATCATGGAAATGGTTTTGGACCTCAGTTCCACATGGACATTGGTCACTGGGACTACGGTTGCTACGATGGCATTGAGACTGCAATTACGTCATACAGTTTTACACTCAGGTCTCCTTTAATGAACAGTGGACTAGTTCAACAAACAGACTTCATGTTAAAACCATAATGGACTTTCTTTTACTTTCACACTATCCGTCGTTCCCCAGATGACGACGGGTTCCCTTCTGAGTCCGGTTCCTCTCGAGGTTTCTTCCTCATTTCATCTCAGGGAGTTTTTCCTCAATAGGGATAAATTCACACACTTAAAATCTCTATCCTGTCTTTATATGTTCCTGTAAAGCTGCTTCGAGACAACGTCCATTGTTAAACGCACCCTACAAATCAAAGTGAATTGAATTGAAGAAACTACATGCCGAATGAAATGAAAACGAATGAACCATTATGATCTTTTATACCAGTGCTGAATGCTTGATTCTGATTGGTCAGAAGGTGATTGACTTTCTGTAACAGCTCCTCTGACAGTAGTGCGGCTACACGTCACAGGTTTATAGTAATGTGCTCGTTGTAATATAATACACCCTTAAATGTTTTATACTTTACTTACTTACCACCCCTTGCTTATGTGTTTGTCTAAGTATAATGTAGTAGGTAAGTCATGCGCTACGCATAGCAGAAGAGTCTCTGGTTCTGAGCTGTGTCAGCTGTGATTCTGGGAAAATTCCACAGTGGAAATACTCATCATCATTCTGATATGTTTTTGCCAAACCTTCGGGCAGCAGCTGTACAAATATCATTTTCCCGCAGACAGTGTGCTGAAGGGACACACCTACACCGCTGGGAGCCCGTGTGCATTTCTGAGATGGGAGTGAACCAAGTGTAAAAAGCTTCACACACTCACACTGTACACGTTTCACAAGGGTCAGCCGAATGGAAACCTTTTTATTTATTTATTTATTTATTTACAAGGTTTATTGCAAATAGGTGACGCAGAAGTGCATCGTTTCTCTACAAAATCTCCAATTTTGTTGTCAGTGTGAGCGTTCCAAGTGTAGCGAGTCTCCAGATTCATCTAGAATTGAAAAAAACCCACTCCGTTCTAATTAATGTCACACTTTTAAGGTTTTCATTTCACTCTCATACAGTGGATATAGATATAGATTCTTCTATCGGAAGCGCTTTGTGTATTTCTCTTTGCTTGGATTGATTGTTTATGCATTCATTTCATCAGAATTAACCTCGAATAGAAACTCAGGTTATGAATCCTTACATTTACATTTATGGCATTTGGCAGCTACGCTTATCCAGAACGACTTACATTTACCTCATTTCTACAACTGGGGTAGTTGAGGGTTAAAGGCGTTGCTCAAGGGCCCAGCAGTAGCAGCTTGGTGGTGCTGGGATCTGAACTAACCCTAACCCTAACCCTTCAAATCATTAGTCCAACATCTTAACCACTGAACCCTGACAGATTCTCCAACTAGAGTCCACTACAAAAGTCTGATAAAAAGGTTAAGAAAAGTAAACTGTACCTCTGTTTTATTTCTTTTCGTTACATTTTTATCTGCAAAACCCCCCACGTCTATCCATCCATCCGTCCATCCATCTTCAACCGCTTATTCCTTCTTCAGGGTCACGGGGGAACCTGGAGCCTATCCCAGGAGGCATCGGGCACAAGGCGGGGTACACCCTGGACAGGGCACTAGTCCATCGCAGGGCACAATCACATACACACTCACACACCCGTTCATACACTACGTACACTTTAGACACGCCAATCAGCCTACCATGCATGTCTTTGGACTCGGGGAGGAAACCGGAGTACCCGGAGGAAACCTCCGCATCATGGGGAGAACATGCAAACTCCACACACACAGGGCCCCGGCGGGAATCGAACCCCGGAGGTGTGAGGCAAACGTGCTAACCACTTAGCCACCGTGCGCCCCCCCCACGTCTAATAAGTTGAAAATGAATGTGGGTGTGTCATTTTTCAGACCCTGAGGGTGTACTCTTTTTTGTCTTTCAGAACCTTCAGGGGTTTGTTTTTTGTTAGTCGCTCTGGTTAAGAGCTACATGTAACTCTAAATGTGAATGAAATCTGGTGCCCAACCCCTAAACTTCAGTTCAAATTTGTGACTTCTGAATGTTTAAACTCAGTTTGTGTGTGTGGTGTGTTCACCAGCAGTGTAATGACCGCATCAGGGAACTGTCATGTGGACACACTCGCTTTGTGTCACTCTGAATGCTGAGCTTTATTCCAGATGACGTTTCACACGCGGTGCTCATGTTTCCATAGCATATGTGAGACCCAGTGCAGTTACCCTGAATGTGAAATGCGTGTGGAGAAGAAGTAGAAGGCAGAAGGAGAGAGAGAGAGAGAGAGAGCGATAGAGAGAGAGAGTGAGAGAGAGAGGGAGAGATAAAGAGAGAAAGAGAGAGAGAAAATGATAGAGAGAGAGAGAGAGAGAGAGAGAGAGAGTGAGAGAGAAAGAGAGACAGAGAGCAAATGACTTGTAGCTTAGTTTGTCTCTCTGGGTTTGAGTTGAATTCTTTAAACATATCTAAGTGATTTTATGAGATAAAACAGAGACGTCCTGTTTTGCTTTTTGTTTTGTTTTGATTTATGACTCACGGTTCTGAAGAAATGTTTGAGAGCAAATGATTGTTATGGACTCACCTGTATTCAGGGTCATCTTGCTGTATTGTTGATCGCTGCAAGAAAAAAACGAAACCAAAAAACCCAAAACACACTTTCAGACCGCTGTACATTATTACCAGTTTGACAATTCTTATTGAAAAGGTATGACTGAACACTAATAATAATAATAATAATAATAATAATAATAATAATAATAGATTATTTAACAAAAGTTGATGAGGGAACGGCTCAAAAAGGAACTCACTTGTTTCTCAGCTGTTCCAAAACATTACATGTAACTATAAATGGATAAAAAGTATGATGTGTCGTTCTTTATTCAATTAAAAAAAGAAATGCGAGCGAACGACTGATGGAACACGAGAAGGGATCGAAACCATTTGCGGTTTTCACGCGGCGCTACTGAATACTGATTGGTCAGAAGGTGTTGATGAATTCTCTATAACAGCAGCTATGATAGTGCTTTGTATTAATGCGCTCGGTCTAAACACGTTATTGTTTCTACAGTAACGGCACAAAAAAAACGTGCGGTCTGTGATGCAGTGAACTTTTCTACGAGGAATAAAACACACGCTGGGACATGCTGTTATAGGAAATTTGTGTTGGTAACAGTAACTTCTTCTTCTTCTTCTTCTTCTTCCTTTTCATTTAGCTTATTATCAGATCCCTAGAACCTGTTTTATTTTTTTTTTTAATTGTAAAAGTCCAGGTTTCCTGCTTAAATCACAGATGTGAACACGTTTAAAAGTACTCAAGCTCAGACCGCAGCAGGAAACCATATTACCCTCAGCTGTACACCACTTCCTGTTTCAGACCGCCACTCTGAGACGCTCGGATTGTCTCACTGCTTCGCTTCATTTCAAGCCAAATAAGTCGACAAAGAATAATAAGAAGCGGAATAGGAGTTTGGGTTTGTGCTGCATGAGAACGGATTAAATATCACTATTCGTACCACATCATCCTGAAGCTTAAGTTCCTGTATCATACACCAACACACACCTTTCCCTTCCTGCAACTTGTCATACGTTGTATCTTATTCAGAGTACTGTCGATCTTCACCTTAAACACACCTCCGCATGCGTTACCTGACCCTGTCTGGGACATTTCTCATTATAAAAAGAATCACGAAATATATATATATATATATATATATATATATATATATATATATATATATATATATATATAAAATAAAGGGAACACATATATACATGCAGTATCTATATATATAAGTATATACAGTATCTATATATATATATATATATATATATATATATATATATATATATATATATATATATATATATATATATATATATATATATATATATATATATATATACATAGAGTATCTATCTCTGTCCGTCCATCCATCCATCTGTCTATCTTTCTATATACACACAGTATCTATCTATCTATCTATCTATCTATCTATCTATCTATCTATCTATCTATCTATATACACACAGAATCTATCTATCTATCTATCTATCTATCTATCTATCTATCTATCTATCTATCTATCTATCTATACACACAGAATCTATCTATCTATCTATCTATCTATCTATCTATCTATCTATCTATCTATCTATCTATCTATCTATCTATCTATCTATCTATCTATCTATCTATCTATCTATCTATATACACACAGAATCTATCTATCTATCTATCTATCTATCTATCTATCTATCTATCTATCTATCTATCTATCTATCTATCTATCTATCTATCTATCTATCTATCTATCTATCTATCTATATATATATCTATCTATATATATACACACAGAATCTATCTATCTATCTATCTATCTATCTATCTATCTATCTATCTATCTATCTATCTATCTATCTATCTATCTATCTATATACACACAGAATCTATCTATCTATCTATCTATCTATCTATCTATCTATCTATCTATCTATCTATCTATCTATCTATCTATCTATCTATCTATATATATATATATATATATATATATATATATATATATATATATATATATATATATATATATACACACAGAATATATATCTATCTATCTATCTATCTATCTATCTATCTATCTATCTATCTATCTATCTATCTATCTATATATATATATATACACAGAATCTATCTATCTATCTATCTATCTATCTATCTATCTATCTATCTATCTATCTATCTATCTATCTATTATCTATATACACACAGAATCTATCTATCTATCTATCTATCTATCTATCTATCTATCTAATCTATCTATCTATCTATCTATCTATCTATCTATATATATACACAGAATCTATCTATCTATCTATCTATCTATCTATCTATCTATCTATCTATCTATCTATCTATATATACACAGAATCTATCTATCTATCTATCTATCTATCTATCTATCTATCTATCTATCTATCTATCTATCTATCTATATACACAGAATCTATCTATCTATCTATCTATCTATCTATCTATCTATCTATCTATCTATCTATCTATCTATATATACAGTGGTGTGAAAAAGTGTTTGCCCCCTTCCTCATTTCCTGTTCCTTTGCATGTTTGTCACACTTAAGTGTTTCGGAACATCAAACCAATTTAAACAATAGTCAAGGACAACACAAGTAAACACAAAATGCAATTTGTAAATGAAGGTGTTTATTATTAAAGGTGAAAAAAAATCCAAACCATCATGGCCCTGTGTGAAAAAGTGATTGCCCCCCTTGTTAAAACATACTATAACTGTGGTTGTCCACACCTGAGTTCAATTTCTCTAGCCACACCCAGGCCTGATTATTGCCACACCTGTTCACAATCAAGGCATCACTTAAATAGGAGCTGCTTGACACAGTAAGGTCCACCAGAAGATCCTTAAAAGCTACACATCATGCCGGGACCCAAAGAAATTCAGGAACAATTGAGAAAGAAAGTAATTGAGATCTATCAGTCTGGAAAGGGTTATAAAGCCACTTCCAAAGCTTTGGGAATCCAGCGAACCACAGTGAGAGCCATTATCCACAAATGGCGAAGACATGGAACAGTGGTGAACCTTCCCAGGAGTGGCCGGCCGCCCAAAATTACCCCAAGAGCGCAGCAACGACTCATCCAAGAGGTCACAAAAGACCCCACAACAACGTCCAAAGAACTGCAGGCCTCACTTGCCTCAGTTAAGGTCAGCGTTCATGCCTCCACCATCAGGAAAAGACTGGGCAAAAATGGCCTGCATGGCAGAGTTCCAAGGAGAAAACCACTGCTGAGCAAAAAGAACATCAAAGCTCGTCTCAATTTCTCCACAACACATCTTGATGATCCCCAAGACTTTTGGGACAACATTCTGTGGACCGATGAGACAAAAGTGGAACTCTTTGGAAGGTGTGTGTCCAAGTATATCTGGCATAGAAGGAACACTGCATTTCATAAAAAGAACATTATACCAACAGTAAAATATGGTGGTGGTAGTGTGATGGTCTGGGGCTGTTTTGCTGCTTCAGGACCTGGAAGACTTGCCGTGATAAAAGGAACTATTAATTCTGCTGTCTACCAAGAGATCCTGAAGGAGAATGTCCAACCATCTGTTCGTGTACTCAAGCTGAAACGAACTTGGGTTCTGCAGCAGGACAATGATCCTAAACACACCAGCAAGTCCACCACCAAATGGCTGTAGAAAAACAAAATGAAGACTTTGGAGTGGCCTAGCCAAAGTCCTGACCTGAATCCTATTGAGATGTTGTGGTATGACCTTAAAAAGGCCGTTCATGCTCGAAAACCCTCTAATGTAACTGAATTAGGACAATTCTGCAAAGATGAGTGGGCCAAAATTCCTCCAGGACGCTGTAAAAGCCTCATTGCACGTTATCGCAAACGCTTGGTTGCAGTTGTTGCTGCTAAGGGTGGCCCAACCAGTTATTAGGTTTAGGGGGCAATCACTTTTTCACACAGGGCCATGATGGTTTGGATTTTTTCACCTTTAATAATAAACACCTTCATTTACAAATTGCATTTTGTGTTTACTTGTGTTGTCCTTGACTATTGTTTAAATTGGTTTGATGTTCCGAAACACTTAAGTGTGACAAACATGCAAAGGAACAGGAAATGAGGAAGGGGGCAAACACTTTTTCACACCACTGTATATATATATACACATAGAATCTATCTATCTATCTATCTATCTATCTATCTATCTATCTATCTATCTATCTATCTATCTATCTATCTATCTATCTATCTATATACACACAGAATCTATCTATCTATCTATCTATCTATCTATCTATCTATCTATCTATCTATCTATCTATCTATCTATCTATCTATCTATATACACACAGAATCTATCTATCTATCTATCTATCTATCTATCTATCTATCTATCTATCTATATATATACACAGAATCTATCTATCTATCTATCTATCTATCTATCTATATATATATATATACACACACAGAATCTATCTATCTATCTATTATATATATATACACACAGAATCTATCTATCTATCTATGTACATATATGTATATATACAGTATCTATCCACCCATCTATACACACACACACACACACACACACACACACACAGTATCTATCCATCTATCTATCTGTCTCAGGTAACTGTTGCTTTAAAATCCCGAATTTCGTGTCGCGTGAGCTTCTGTGTTTCTGCGTGATTCCGCTGGGCGCGCGCGAGTCCTTCCAGGAGAACGGGAATACATCATCGCAGAACGGGCGCGCGGCCGAGGGCTGGCATTGTGATACGGGAGCGCGCGCAGAGCGAGAGAGAGAAAAACGCGGAAACGGGAGAAAGAGGAGGAGATACGAGAACACGGAGAAAGAGAGAGAGAGAGAGAGAGAGGCGCGTCCACCGGAGACCGCCTGTGCTCCAACACCGCGTTACTAGCGCGCAGTTTCTGTGCTTCTCTCGGGATTAAATCTGTGGATCGTTGAGAATAATTCGGGATTGAGAGTGGAACAGAAAGAGGAAGATGTCGGGGAACCGAGAGGAGGAGCGGCGCAAGCTGGCCGACATCATTAACCACTGGAACGCGAACCGGCTCGACCTGTTCGAGATCAGCCAACCGACCGAGGTGAGAGACACCAACACCGGGGTGGACATCCACCAGGCCTCGGTGTGGCCGGCCGGCCGGCCTCTCTCTCTCTCTCTCTCTCTCTCTCTCTCATATATACACACACTCACATACACACACACATATATACACACACACACACACACACACATGTATACATACACACTCTCACATATACATACACACTCTTACATATGCATACACACTCTCACATATATACATACACACATACATACACACTCTCACATATATACATACACACACATGCATGTACATGTATACACACACACACACACACACACACACACACACACACTCATATATACATACACACACAAAGCACCACAAATGAGTGTTTAATCCTGAAACCGTGTCCCCACTGTCCTCTTTATTTATTTGTTTGTTTGTTTATTTTTTTCTTTGTTTATTTATTTGTTTATCCCTGGTGTCTGAATAGAACGCAGCTTTAACTCTATCCAAGCATGTATCATCTGTGAAACCATTATAAAATGCCGGAAATCTATCATCTACACCTCTCTTTAATTTGCATGTTGTTTATTATTTATTATTTATATCTATATTTATGTTTCTATTTATTTTTATGTTGATTGATATATTTAGCTAGTTACCCTTCCCATCTTTCTAGTTAATAAATGTCACATAAAGGTTACTCCAGCTGACTAACCGTGACGGTTCTCTTCAGTTTGTTACTCCATTGTCTCTTGTTGTTGTTGTTGTTGTTGTTGTTGTTGTTTATTTAAAAGAAGACGTTATTGATGATCAGACACTAGCTAGCAGATCACACACCGGTAATGTTGGCTAATCTGGCTGCACGGCTCAGCAGCTCGCTAGCTAACTTCTCTGGACAGGCTAATGATGATGATGATGATGTTGTTGTTGTTGTTGAGTGGATGTAAGCAGTTAAAAATAAAATGTGTATTAGGAGTATAAATAAGGTTAGAGTTAGAGTTTTTAGGAGATACTGTGAAGTGCATAAGCAGCTACAGTGGCTACACTAACCTCAGTGATGTCATGAGGAGCTGTGTGTGTGTGTGTGTGTGGGGGGGGTAGATGGGTGTGTGTGTGTGGGGGGGGGGGAGATGGGTGTCTTTGTGTGTGTGTGTGTGTGTGTGTGTGTGTGTATGTCTGTGTGTCTCTGCATGTTTCTATCTGTGAGAGAGAGACAACACATGTATGTAGTGTCTGTCTAACGGTCTGTCTGTGTCTGTTTGTGTCTGTATGTCCCTGTGTCTGCCCGGGTCTCTCTGGTTCTGCCCGGGTCTCTCTGGGTCTCCCTGGGTCTGCCTGTGTCCCTGGGTCTCTGTGCCTGCCTGTGTCTCTGTGTCTGCCTGGGTCTCTCTGTGTCTCTCTGTGTCTGCCCGGGTCTCTCTGTGTCTGTCTGTGTGTCCCTGTGTCTCTGTGTCTGCCTGTGTCTCTCTGTCTGCCTGGGTCTCTCTGTGTCTGCCTGAGGCTCTATGTGTCTGCCTGAGGCTCTCTGTCTCTCTGTGTCTGCCTGGGTCTCTCTGAGTCTGCCTGGTTCTCTCTGGGTCTGTCTGTGTGTCCCTGTGTCTCTGTGTCTGCCTGTGTCCCTCTGTCTGCCTGGGTCTCTCTGTGTCTGCCTGAGGCTCTCTGTCTCTCGGTGTCTGCCTGTGTCTCTCTCGGTGTCTGCCTGTGTGTCTCTGTGTCTGCCTGTGTCTCTCTCGGTGTCTGCCTGTGTCTGTCTCTCTGTGTCTGCCTGGTTCTCTCTGGGTCTGTCTGTGTGTCCCTGTGTCTCTGTGTCTGCCTGTGTCCCTCTGTCTGCCTGGGTCTCTCTGTGTCTGCCTGAGGCTCTCTGTCTCTCGGTGTCTGCCTGTGTCTCTCTCGGTGTCTGCCTGTGTCTCTCTGTGTCTGCCTGTGTCTCTCTGTGTCTGCCTGTGTCTCTCTCGGTGTCTGCCTGTGTCTGTCTCTCTGTGTCTGCCCGTGTCTCTGTGTCTCTCTCTGTGTCTGCCTGAGGCTCTGTGTCTCTCTCTGTGTCTGCCCGTGTCTCTCAGAATGTCTGTCTCCCTGTGACTGTGTGTGTCTCTCTGTGATTGTTCATGTGCGAGTTTGTATTACGTCTTGGACACACAGCGGTTCACATGACTGCTGCGTGTAGTTTGGTGGATCTTTGTGCTGAGATGAAGTGTGTATTGATGATTATTAACCAGAGAGGTAGCTAAGCGTCTTAACATTAGCTTGCTAGCGCTCGAGGAATAACGCGCGGTTGGTCACAGAGTGTAGAGAAGTTTTGGTTTGTCGCTTAACGGGTCCAAAATGGGAGCAGCTCCCAATCAGATTTCAAAAATCCTGAGCTGATCAAATGTCACGAAAGTGGATTTTCCAGCTGAGCAGCTTCAGAGACGTTGGCGTGACCATTTGGTAACGTGATTCTGATTCATTTCAGTTTCTCTAGTTGTGTGTTCTGAGCTCACGCACACCTACAGCTGCAGAGACACATCTGCACATCTGTTTAATCCAGGCGTGAGACGGGAACGCGCTCGTGATCGCTCGTGGCTTGTCTGAAAGTAAACGCACTAATCCCGCTTATTTCATTCGACGCGCGGTCGATATCAGCGCTCCAAGTGTCGTTCGGTATCGACCCCGTACTTTCCGAGCGCAAACGATTGTTTCTCGCCGCTACAACGTAAACGAGAACACGAGCTAACTTGTTCGATGTAACTACAACCGGATAAAAAGTGCGACGTGTCTTTCGTTGGCGAAACGTTAGTTGGTATAAGGAAAATAAAAAAATTGACACGTCTACCTTTTTAGAACCTTTTTATAGTCTCGTCCCGACAGCGAGCGCGTCCCTGTTACACCTCACCAGACGAGCGTGAGTCCACGCGTATGCCTCGGTCAGACGGAGCGTGATTTAACTTTAATCGGGAAGATCCCATTGAGAGATCCCTCTCTCTTCTTCCAGGCAGACTTGAGACAGACAGGAAGCGCAGTAACCCGGACTAGAATACTCCTTCTGATCAAATGTGGAGTGTAACGCTGTATTTAGTGATATTTATAAACTGAAGTAACTGTAGTCGCGTTTTACGAGCGCGGTAACTGTAACAGGGTTCGAACGTGTCCGTGTTTATAAACGTAAGACTAAAGGAACGTGTAACTGTGTGTAACTGAGTGAACGTGTGTGTTACTGCAGAACATTCAGCCTCTTAACACTTACCACTATGTAATATTAATATTTAAAAACAAAACAACAACATTTAATACATTTTTCATAGTCTTCAGTGTTACACTCGCGAATGTGAAAGTGAAATCACACGTTTCTTAGAAAAAATAGAGGAAATAAAAACGGGCCTAGGTGGGTAGGTAGGTAGGTAGGTAGGTGTGTGGGTTGGGTAGGTGGGTGAGTGGGTTGGGTTGGGTGGGTAGGTAGGTAGGTAGGTTGTGGGTTGGGTAGGTGGGTGGGTAGACAGGTGGGTTTAGGTAGGTAGGTGTGTGGGTTGGGTTAGGTAGGTAGGTGTGTGGGTTGGGTAGGTGGGTGAGTGGGTTGGGTTGGGTGGTAGGTAGGTAGGTAGGTATGTGGGTTGGGTAGGTGGGTGGGTAGACAGGTGGGTTTAGGTAGGTAGGTGTGTGGGTTGGGTTGGGTAGGTAGGTGTGTGGGTTGGGTAGGTAGGTGTGTGGGTTGGGTGGGTAGGTAGGTAGGTAGGTATGTGGGTTGGGTAGGTGGGTGGGTAGACAGGTGGGTTTAGGTAGGTAGGTGTGTGGGTTGGGTTGGGTAGGTAGGTAGGTAGGTGTGTGGGTTGGGTAGGTGGGTGAGTGGGTTGGGTTGGGTGGGTAGGTAGGTAGGTAGGTATGTGGGTTGGGTAGGTGGGTGGGTAGACAGGTGGGTTTAAGTAGGTAGGTGTGTGGGTTGGGTTGGGTAGGTAGGTAGGTGTGTGGGTTGGGTAGGTGGGTGAGTGGGTTGGGTTGGGTGGGTAGGTAGGTAGGTATGTGGGTTGGGTAGGTGGGTGGGTAGACAGGTGGGTTTAGCTAGGTAGGTGTGTGAGGTGGGTGAGTGGGTTGGGTTGGGTGGTCAGGTAGGTAGGTATGTGGGTTGGGTAGGTAGGTGGGTACGAAGGTTAGCTAAGAAGGTTATCGTCACCATACCAACGATATCTCCGAAAAGTGTATCGCATAATCATTTATTACCATATCGATATTATATTGATATATCGCCCAGCCCTGCTCGGTGGGGAAAAGTGTATTGTTAGTAGAATGTTTTCATTTACATTTATAGCTTTTGGCCGACGCCCTTATCCAGAGCGACTTACATTTATCTCATTTATAGAGCTGAGCAGTTGAGGGTTAAGGGCCTTGCTCAAGGGCCCAGTAGGGGCAGCTTGACCGTGCTGGGGCTTGAACTCACGACCTTCCGAGGAGTAGTCCA